>JAWQFJ010018692.1:0-20000 GCA_034096865.1 Theodoxus fluviatilis
GCCCAGTTTCGCTCTTTCATTGCTGCCAGGCTTTGAAGGGAGGGGGGGGGGAGAGGGGCAGGACATGGGTGTCCCATCCCCTTCACTGCAGATCTGAGGCCAGTCAAAGAGAGAAGATCCCTGCATCTCTAGAGCTGGAATGATTTCCTACTTCTCTGCAGAAATGGGTTCCGCCTTTCTTCAGAAGTGACGGCAGTCTTTCATGGGGTACGTTCCAGCCACTTCGCTATAAAGACCGAATTGGTGTAGAGAGAACAGAACGGAGTGGGGTGAGGGGTGGAGGTGGGAGGGTGGATGTGGGGATGGTTTGTGTTAAAGTATTTTTTTAAACTTAAAATATGTCCCGTTTTGTATGCGATCCGGCTCTTTTTGTTCCTTTGTGTCCATAGCACTGTTGTTCAAACGTGCTTGTGCTTTAGGACAGCGTTGTGTACTAATGAAATGTCATATCTTGTCGCGAAAGAAAACATGCTTTTTGTCATGACGATAATTAAAATACAAGACTAATACAAAGGCAATTTATGCTCCTAACTTGGTTTTCGTTAGAGCAATTTTGCTTCAATGTGAGATGGAAACCTTTTCATTGCAAATGTGAGGTGGGTTTTTTCAAGTTCAGACATTTGTAAATAATATATCCAGCATATAGTTCAGCAGATAGTACGATGCTTTAAGAGTTTGGAGCGATTATTTGTTGTGCAGGTGTCCTCTGCTGTACAACGTCCCTGCCTTCCAGATCGTTCAACATTTCTAGCACCTCATCCCTCTCATGTTCTCTTCCCTTCTTTCTCACCTTTCACACGGACTTCCTCCAACTGGCAGTAGCCCACTTCCCGTCCCACCAGGCCCCATGCTTTGTCTACGGGCAATGGAGATGAAGGTTGCTTGTGTCGCTGTTCTGCCTTGCTGTGGCGGGGGAGAGGGGAGTGGCATGGAAGAGAGGAACACATCTGCAGCACTGCTCCCACTGCATGGCGAATTCAAAGGGAAAGGACGAAGACGTAGCATAGGGGTTAGGGTGGAGGTCGGAGGTTTTGGGCGGGGTGGAGAGATGCTGCGGGAGGGGGAGAGGCTGGGGTGGGGGGTGGTAAGGGACTGGGAGGTGGTCGGACTCCTGGGCGAGACAGACAGACGGAATGCCTCAGTGCTGGCAGCCAACGTATTTGTAGACCTGCGGCGTCACTATCACTGGCACCGCCTCCCCTGGGAGAGACTGTGGGGGGTGGGGATGGGGAGTGGAGGTGTGTTGAGGGGAGAGAAATGGCTATGGAAGTGCTGGTAAGGAAAGAGAAGGCGAGGGAAGGGGGGCTGGGTTGGGAAAAAAAAGGTGAACAGTGGTATGGATATGAGATTAAATGGGGGGCAGGGGCGAGGCGTAGAGCGAGATATGGCTTGGGGAAATGGAGGTGAGACTGCAGATAGGTTTGGGGGAGATGTAGAAAGAGGGGATCCAAGAAAAATGGGGGTGGGGCGGGGACAAGGGGTGTAGGGCTGATAGGACATGGACGTACGTATGTAGGCAAAGGGATAATGGGAGAACAAGCAGCTTCGCTCCCCAGATAGCCCCGTCATCTCATTCAGTGGCTGTAAAAGCCGATCCCATTTTCCCCCTGGGAGAACAGGTGAAGCGCTAGTTCGGACATCCGCCTTTCTTTCTTCTCAACGCATCTCAGTAGGAGCGCATAGGTGAGAGCAAATACATGGATACACTCCCACGACGTGACCTTGTCCATGTGGTGTACGTATATACAGGGTGTGACGATATGAAGTGGATAATAGATCGTATTCTACCTGGAAAATATTGTTGTCGGAGGTGTGACGTCGATTAGGACACATACACAAAGTTGTGGTTAACATGGGGGGGGGAGGGAAGGGGGGGGGGGGAGGGGGAGGGGGAGGGAGGCGGGGGGTGGGGGGACGGGAGGGGGGGATGGGTGAGTGGCGAGGGGGGGGAGGGAAGAGGCCGGCCTTGACCTGTTTTCTTTTCCTTTTAGAAGAGGCCAGATTGAACATAAACCAAACTTTTTTTCACTGAAAGCGGTTTTTTTTTCTTTCTTCAAACTCAAATAGTGAATTATCCGAGAGCACATTGGGCAAGGAGGACGAGACAGCACGCAGTTGATTGTTTACCGTCATTTGTTTTGATCGGAAAAATGTTTAGGGTCGGCACAACAAAGGATCGGTCGGGTAAACGTAACCACAACATTTTTGTGCTCATAGTAAAGGATGTAGGGTGGGGTGGTGGTGGTGGTGGTGTTGGAGGGAGTGGGAGGGGGGAGGAGGTGAAGGTTACTTCGGTTCAGTACCAGGGAAGGGATGGGAAGAGGGAGGCGATAAGATGGGGGAGATGAACTACTGGCCTCCGCCCTCAAGCCTTGCGTGGAAATAATGCTGTCAGCGCTGCCTGCCAACAGCATTAGTTGTTGAGGAAAGATGAGGTGTGTGGAGTTAACCACGAACAGAGAATGCGTAATGTTTCCACAATAGGGGATCATGAATGAATTCCTGTGAAAGTGATACGGCAGTAGTGAAGGCGGAACAATGAGTCAAGAAGTATTTTTGATGACGTGAGAACAGGAGGGCGTGGTGTGAAATTGCTCCCCTCAGTTCTCAAATGTCAACAGAGGTGACAGCTGAGAAGGCCGCACTCTCATTTGGGTACTCACCTCCAGTGGGCTCTCTCTCTCTCTCTCTCTCTCTCTCTCTCTCTCTCTCTCTCTCTCTCCTTCACTCCTCGCGTCTCCCTCATCTCTCTCTACCTCCCACTCTCTCTCTCCTCCTCTCTCCTCTCTATCTCTCCTCTCTCTCTCTCTCTGATCTCTCTCTCTCTCTCTCTCTCGTCTCCATCTCTCTCTCCCTCTCTCTCTCTCTCTCCCTCCTCCTCTCTCGTTCTCCATCTCTGTCTCTCCCTCTCTCTGCTCCTCGCTCCACCTCGTCTCTCTCTATCTCTCCTCTCTCTCTCTCTCTCCTCTCTCTCTCTCTCTCTCTCCTCTCCTCTCTCCTCTCTCCTCTCTCTCTCCGCTCCCTCTCTCTCTCCTCTCTCTCTCCTCCTTTCTACTCCTCTCTGCATCCTTCTCTCTCTCTCTCACACACACACACACACACACACACACACACACACACACACACACACACATATCCTGTCTTTTGCCCCACCTCCATCTCGTCTTTAACCCTCCATCTACCCATCTCAGCATCATCATTACCACCATCATCATCACCACCATTTACCACCACCACCACCACCACCACTACCACCACCACCATCATCACTGCCACCACTAATATCCCTACCATCACCACAACCACCACCAATATCACTACCACCACCACCACCACCACCAATATTACCAAAACCACCACCACTGTCATCGCTGCCATCACCAATATCACTACCCACATCACCACCATCACCACCACTGCCACCACCACCATCACTACCACCACCACCACCACCACTACCATCACCACCACCACTACCATCACCACCACCACTGCCACCACCACCATCACTACACCACCACCATCACCACCACTGCCGCCACCACCATCACTACCACCACCACCACTGCCATCACTGCCACCACCATCATCACTACCACCACCACCACTGCCACCACCACCACCACTGCCACCGCCACCACCACCACCACTGCCACTACCACCATCACTACCACCATCAATACAACCATCCCTACCACCACCACCACGGCCACCACCACCATCACTACCACCACCACCACCACCACCACCACTGCCACTACTGCCACCACCACCATCACTACCACCATCACTACCACCATCACTACCACCACCACGACCACCACCACTGCCACCACCACAATCACTACCACCATTACAGCTTTGCCCCCACGTTTGCTCGAACCTTCTTATTTGTCACCATTCCTGTTTTAAGCTTCACTTGTGCTCTCATTTTTACATCCACTCAGCCCCAATTTCACCCCATCCATCCCAGTCTTCGAACCAACTCTTTAAACAGAGCATCTTCACTTCCTGTTGTCACTCTGGGGAGAACTGTGTTCTGGCAGAAGACTTGCCAATATCACGCCTTGCCTCTCGCCTCGCTCCTCTTATCGGCCTGTCCATGAGCGTGCTGTATGATTTAATGGGCTGAAGATAGGCTCTGCTTCTCAGACGGCGCTTTGTTGTTTGTGCTGAATTTGTCCGCTAATTATTTTCCAGCCTGAGCAAATTGATAAGGTGTGAGCTTGTCTGGATCCTCCGGAGAGGGAGGAAGGGCGGGAAGGAGGGAGAAAGAAATGGAACGAGGAAGGGAGAGAGGGAAGGAGAGAAGGAGGGAGGGAGAGAGGGAAGGAAGGAGAGAGAGAGAGAGAGAGAGAGAGAGAGAGAGAGAGAGAGAGAGAGAGAGAGAGAGAGAGAGAGACACGCATGGAAAAGCAGGCAGGCAAGTGGCGAAGACAGTCTCATCAGTTCTATTGATGAGAAGCTGTCTATTAGGACCATGCATAAGTATGCAAGATGGCATTTATAGTGGAGCCGCTGAATGCCACGGCTGATTAACCGTAATGGCTCGAGAAGAGACAACGCACACAACTAATGTCTCCTCCGTAAACTCTTGAGTGACAGTTCAACGAGTACGGATCTCGATCTATCACTTTGGCTGTTTATTCAACAATCTGCTGTTCAAAAATGCAACATTGTCATTTTTTATGCGATTGGAAGATTAACGCACACCTCATAAGGGCGGGTAATAAGAATAGATTCTCTGCGCATCGCTACGTGATTAGTGCCTGGCGAATGACTAAAAATGAGTCCTGACTTGGTAATACTCCAACACCAGTGTTTAAGCAGCCAATGGTCTTGCATAGCCAGCAATGACTGGCAGGCAGTATAGCCTCATCCACCCACCCAATCTTTCCGTCCATATTCCACAGCAGCAAGACCCCTCTGCTGATGAGCTTGAGGAGATACATCCCTACTGGAACGCCTTGTTTTTCCTCGTCTTTGCAAACGTGCCAGACTACATGCTAGCAGAGCTGGTTACAGAACTATCAACTCGCTGTAGATTCCCTATCAGCGCTGCTCATCCATAAGTTATGGGCGCGCGCTCATCAGCGCCCGCCATCACCCTGAAAGATTCAGTCTGGGAGACTCTGCTGGGACCAGGGCTGGCTACTCAGGTGCTGGCCCCGTGCTGGCCCCATGCTGGCCCCATGCTGGCTGTTCGTGCAGTTCGTGCTGCTCCACCCACTGTGCCTCGCGCACTTCACTCCCAAGGATTAAACCGAGACGTGCCCAAGACAGTTTGACGTCCTTAGTCTCCCCAGCGGTAAGAACCCCGCTATTGTGGGATTTGACTCTGTGTGTGTGTGTGTGTGTGTGTGTGTGTGCGCGTGCATTTGAATGTATGTGTGTGTGTGAGCGTGTGTGCGTGCGTGCGTGCGTGCGTGTGAATGAGTGTGTGTGTGTGTGAATTAATGTGTGTGTGTGTGTGTGTGTCTGTGTGTGTGTGCGCGCGCGTTTGTTGCCATTTGTCTGTCTTTGTAGTCTGCCACTTCTCATCTATCACCACCACCTATCACTTCCGGCAGCTCTCCATGTAGCGATACTCGGCTCATGGATTTTCCCAGGGGTTCTTGCGCTCCAGGGCCCGGACGGGATAGCAAATGATAGAGTAGGGCGGCTATCGCCAGCTAATTCTGCCCAATGGTTCGTGTCTCTCCATGCCGTTGGCGGGATTATAGAAATTTGACTTGAAAATTGGAATGGAATCCCAGTGGAATCTGTGGGGTATGCCGGGCAAGAAGCGGAGCGGAGGTGTAGTCATGGCGGGCAGGAGGAGCAGCCTAATGCCTCTTTTGTGCTGCCCTGCCACGAAGACCCGGGCCGAAAGATGGCGCGCATTACACGACCCTCTGACGCCATTGCGCCTCATCCCCGCGTCCGCGCTTGTGGTCGTTTTTTAGTCTCATCCCCGCGTCCGCGCTTGTGGTCGTTTTTTAGTCTCGCCCCCTGTCAAGACTCGATACGCCCAGAGGAAGAAGTTGAGTAGGACCTGGATTTCCACTAGTGGGAATTGCATCTCACTCCGTATGGCGTCTTCACCTCGCTTGCTGTTTTTGCGCTGTTTCTGAAAATAAATAATACAGTATGCGTTTAGATGGTGTGGGTAAAAAGCTTGAAAATGTCCGTCGGGGGCTGAGTGGATTCGGCCCCATGATGGCAGCGGTGGCAGGGTGGAGTGTCTGAATGCCACGAGAAAGCTCGAGGTTGAAATGTTTCCCAATTTTACATGCAAGGTGAAAACACTGTGTATGCACAGTTTAACGAGCGATTCATGGTGATGCGAGTGGAGTGCAAACGGAAAATAATGCACCAAAGAATAACGGCATCTCCGTTGATGACTGGCAGCAGTGCCCATTGCCCTGCCGTGCGTGCAGGACTATCACAGGAGCAGGCTTCACTTCACCAGTGCGGACGTATCAGATCCCAGTCAGTGGTGGCAGTTCTCTGACATGACGCGTCCACTAGGGCTGGTTGCTCTCCCACTTTGGTTGCTTGCCCCTGCTTTCTTCTGACTCAATGACCGCTGGGGAGAGATAGTATCTATCAGGACCCCCCCCCCCCCCCCCCCCCCCTCACACACACACACACTTCCCCCGAAAAAAAAGAAGAACACCCAAACATCCAAAGTATAGAGAAGAACCTCATTTCCATTCGAACCTATTTCTGACTTTTAAAAGAAGAAAAAAGAATATCGATAGCGCCTCCCTCCCTCCCCCACCTCCTCCCCTCTTCCCCCACTCCCCACCCCTCTTCCCTCGCCTCGCCCCCTGCCTGTTGCTCAAGCCTTTCCCATGCCTGACTGTCTCCAGTCGGCCTGGGTCTTGCAAAAAATTCCTTCCCCCACGCCTCCGCAAACTCAAATTGTGATCTTCCAGTCACCTCATGAATTTTCATAGCCTTTATTTCTCCTTCGATTGTACTGGTTGCACTATCTGATGGCGGAGATGATAGAATATCGAGTCCCCCAAACACTGGTTGCTTTGCTGCTCGCATGATGTATCGGACATTAGGGAAATCTGTGTGAGCAGTGCCCATTAGTATGGAAAAGATGCATCGTTTTCATCTCGTGTGCCTTTGATTTGTGTTCCAAGATCTCTTTTGTGGAAAATTGGCAAATGATATGTATTGCCTGTGGCAAGGGAGTCGTTGCGACGTCAGTTGTCGTAAACAGGGTGTGCTCGCTGGAGTAAGATTTCTCCTCCAGTTCTGTTGGCAAGGCCATAGATCTGCCTCGTGACTCGTGCAGGGCGGTATGTATGCTTCTTTAGACTTCTCAGACTTTCCTTCTTGTAGTGGTCTCCTTGTCCTCGTTTGTTTGTTATTGTTGGTTTATTTATAGGAACAACTTCGCTGAGATGCTTTTTAGTTGAAACTTCCATTTTTGTACATCGCCTGAACTGGAACTGTTGTGGCATTGTACACCGCGAATTGAAGCTAGCTTTAGATCATATTGTATATAAGCTCGGGTTATTCTAAACCCGATGACCCAGAGATACAAGCTGCGTGACTTAGATTAAAACCTTTGTCTACAGTTTGTCCATGCCTTACAATGTCCTTTTCGGTGTAAATGTTCTGCCAATGCACTTGGTCTGCAATGTGATGCCTTATACAAATCGTCAGGCAAGTTCGGTAGGCTTGAAACTGCCACGCCTTTGCGCCAGGAAAGGCTGGTAGAGCACACATTGGAGTAGAGATTGGTGACAGCTGAATGCTCCAGGCTTTCTTCAGACGCGTGGAATTAGCGGGACACTCTTGCCCCGCTCTCTTCGCTTCCCGCCCTGCCCTCCACAGGGCTTCCCTGCCTCTCCTGGCTTCTTCAGAGTCCCAGACCCCGGTGCCTGTTGATGGTGGCAGGACGCACTCCACGTCTTCTAATGGCCTGAATCACCGCCTCGCCCTCTCGCCTCCCTCCTCCAAGGCGTCGGAGGAGCTCCTCGTCCGAGGATAGTTTGCCTAGAGAGCGCCGAGGAACAGTCCGGCAATTTTCTGCATGTGACCTCATTACGTCGCACAAATTGCGACCTCGGGTCGACCCCTCCCTCTTTTGCCTTCCCCGTTCATTTTCCGTCACCCATCTCGTCCTAACACGCCCTCCCTCTACTGCGGCTGGGAACCACCCACGCTCCGTCCTCGTTCTCTCTCACCCTCATTCTCCCTCCCCTCCCCCGCCATTCTCTTCGTCCCCTCGCCAGCCTTTCATTCTCTGATGGATTCCATGTGAAGTGGAAGATGACGCGAGCCTGCCGGTGGCCGGGAGTCCCTGAGCTGGTGGTGGATGGAGTCGGGGTGAGTCAGGACCCAGAGACGGCGAGTGTCCCAGTACGGCCGTGATGGCCAATGACTCGCTCACGTAATGGTCGCCTGCAGCCCCGAGGCGCCACGGCGCGTGGGATTTATCACGGGACCGCCGCCCCTCCACTCCATCGCATCGCAGATCGCTCAAAGCGGAATTAGCTGCAAGGCCGCCTCGAGGTGGCATCCATGCCCACTGGACGCCCATGTTGTGACAGTTGGGTGCATCAGTACGTGCGTGTGCATTGTCCAGATTGCTGTCGGTGCACTTGCAGTGGATATTTCGAAGCGGTCCCCAGTGGGGCATGAACTTGTTCTGCCCTTTGATGCATGGACTGACGGTGGGACATGTCAATGCAGGAACAAAAACACTCCGCATGGAAGTGGGGAGTCAGTTCAAAAGAGACGCAACTCTCGTTTCGAGCAAGAAATGTGGAACCGACCTGGTCAGGAGCTATTTATTATTAGCATTGACAGATTTCCCCCTCCCATTTCTCTCTTGACTCCACCATACTGATCTTCAATGAGAGAGTTGGCGTGGCGATGATGCATGCGAATATCAGGACTTCTGTCACCCTAATCCATCAAGGAACAAGAAGCATACTGGCTGGTATTCCTTTCATTTTCACGTCAGACCAAATTGATGAAGTGGCTCATCGTGTGATGATTGTAATCAGACGCGGAAGAGAAGCCCATGGGGATGGGAGACAACAAAGAATAAAAAAGAGGGAGATTCTAATGCAGAAAGTGAAAAGAGGTAAATGAATTTTAATTGAAAGTAAGAAAAGACCCTTGGTAGGAATTTTAATCAATGCGAAGTATGTCATTATATTAGGCAAAGAAGCCGTGGAAAATGCATTATCTAGGCAATGGGCTCAACGTTAATTGAATAACGAATAGTTTTAATTAATTTTGAATGAAGGAGCGAGAGGGATAAGAAATTGCAGGACTGATATTCATAATTGCTATTCAAGCAAGGGGAGGGAGAGAGAGAGAGAGAGAGAGAGAGAGAGAGAGAGAGAGAGAGAGAGAGAGAGAGAGAGAGAGAGAGAGAGAGAGAGAGACTGCCTCAATTGCCTCAAATTTGGGAATGATTGCTCTGGGACTGGGGAGCAGGGCGCCATTTATTTCCTCGGACAAGACAAAAGGGGGCAGGAGGAGGATGGGGCAGGAGACACGCCCCCTCTTCCCACTGGGGCTCTGCTCCTCCCCCAGGGGCTTGCTCGCACGCCTGCCTCCCTGTAAATCTGCCGGAGTGGAGGGCCTTACGGGGATGAAGGAAAGGTAAGGGTCGCGCGGGTCCGACTTCACAATGGCTGCCTGTAAACATGGCAGTGTCGTTATTGCGCCTGATTCTTGGCATTGCAACTCCATCCCTACGATAACAGGCCTAAATCCAAGTAATGTCTTCATGGTTTGCCCATTACTGGACGGCTGTTATATAGACTCTATCCGAGTCTCGTATATCTTCAAGCATACCGCTCATCCTCGCCGTTCTGCAGATTCACTCAGGGCGAAGTGATGACTGAACCACTGCACTGTTCGTAGATGGACAGGAACGCCTGTACCTGGAGAGAGCGTGTGTGAAGTAAACTCTCGGCTGAAGTTCTGCTGACAGCTCTGGCTAAAATAGTTTTGTTTATTGCCTCCTTGAGTCAAGAGGGGCGATATGGTCAGCGTTTCGGTCGAGGAGTTGAAAAGCTATCGCCACTCAACTGTGCGGTACATCTGTCAGTCGTAAAGTCTCTGATGTTGGGCCTCCTAGTTTCTGAGGTCTGCTGGTATGCGGTGCCCCAGGTGCATGGTCAAGCCTGCAGTGGAAGAATCTCGGCGCCGAACAAATTTGTCTCCGAGTACCTTTACGTGGCGTTTGCATGGAGGAAGAGTCTGGCCTATTACGGGCCGCTTTCCAGAACTGACAACTGGCCAGGACGTTTCCAAACACTTCACACTTGGGCCTTTCAAGATCAATTTGGCCGTCTGCACGCACGATGATGCCTGGCGTGAGCTCGCTTCCACCCCAGCAGCAATCAACTTAAGTTTTGCCCGGATCATTTGCATTCTTATTCAAAAGCGGTTCCGATCTGGGAACGCAATTACTCCAGGAACCTGCTGAAATCAATTTCCAGGCTCGAATGTCCGTCAGACAGGCCGTCCGTCTGTAATGAATTAACAGGATTGAGTCATGTCTGTTTCGGGCCTTAATGGCCTTCGCGCCTTCTCTGTGCCTGAAGATCTCCAATGGTGAGAATTTCCCACGCATTCGACCCCCTCGTTGCGTCACCATGAGTCTGTTCGGGTTTTCGTTGATTTCTTTAGGAGCTAATCCATGACGTTTCAAGTTCAGATCAATGGCAAGATAACCTCTTCTCTAGATAGTTGGAATGAACGGAAAGTTGCTGGAAGCACACACACATACACACACACACACACACACACACACACACACACACACACACACACACACACACACAGAGTTGGGGGGGGAGATGGAGAGAGAGAGAGAGAGAGAGAGAGAGAGAGAGAGAGAGAGAGAGAGAGAGAGAGAGAGAGAGAGAGAGAGCGTTTGAAAGTACGCCGGGGTCCATGCAATTAAAGCTCTGCTGAAACTGGAAACGATAAGGAGACGCTGTCGTCCCGCCGTCTAGCTTGGCTGGGCCAAAAAGGCGAACCGCGTAGTTTACTGCAACACCCCCGTTTCGAATGGCGCTTTCCGCCCTTCCGCCGGCCTGCTCTCTAATTGGAAGAAAAATTGTCAGCTTGCATGTCTACGACGGATTAGTGGAGAAATCGTTGGTAACTTATCAGCCACGTGGTCGCAGGCTGGCCAAATTGTCTCCCTTGCCCCCAACAACGAAGTCGGTGGTGATCTTTTTTTTTTCTTTGGTCAAACGGCGTGTTTATTTCGACACTGCTTTCATCTGCAAATGGATCTAGTAACTCCCAGCTCTTGAATTCCCAAGAGCTACGTGTTGTTTTTCTGTCATATGTCCTTTCATGACAAGGGGTTATCGAAGCAAGATCAGATATCCGAAAGCGAGGCCGGCCTGATAGGTGTTGCTAACTGCATAATAGCAGGTTCCGCCTGACTCTGAAGAGTGCACTCCACTGCTGAGGTAAGCGTCGCATTAATTGCACAGCCTCTAGGCCAGCATCCTGTTTTGAAGACCTTTTTAGGTCAGCGTGCACGCAAACGAGACCCCGAAGCAAGGAAATGTATTCTTTTTTTGCAGTCGAAGCAATCGCTCATGCATCTCAGCTTTCAAATCAGTTGCTTTGCCAAATAGACGAACATGAAATTCTCCCCCCTCACTCCCAGTCCCACCCCCACCTCTCTCTCTCTCTCTCTCTCTCTCTCTCTCTCTCTCTCTCTCTCTCTCTCTCTCTCTCTCTCTCTCTCTCTCTCTCTCGCTAAGTGTCAATTTTAGCTGCCCAATCATTCATTTCTTACGTGGCTAACACCATTTCTTGGCTCGCCTGTTCCCGAGGAAACATTGGGGATGCGTTGATGGAGGCAGGCAGGCGGAAAGCGAGGATATGAAGCGGTTGCACGGGCCGACAATAGGGCCGATACCGTCAACGCCGAGGAAGATGGCCAACGGACAGGCAGGCTGGAAGGCACACAAGCAGACCTGCTTGAAAAGGGCGTCAGAACACTTATTTAGTCATGCTATCAGGAAAGAAGGCAGCCAAGTCAGATAAACAGAAACGGGGAAGGAAGGAAGAAAGGAAGGAAGGAAGGAAGGAAATTAGAAGACTAGTCAGAAAACCAAAAAGATGGGTCTTTGGCTAAAGCTGGTGGATGATAGGGTAGTCAGGAGATGAAGCTGTCTTCACTTGCATTGCGTAGACTGTGGTAGATAAGCTGCCGACATGAAGGATCACTAGACAGATGGGGACATGGTGCCAAAATGGCGGGAAAATAAATCGACAAAAGCAGAAGAAAGCTTGGAACCGAAAAAATATGGAAAGCAGTAGGTAGACAGAGACAGGCAGGCTGGCCGGTTGGCAGGCTGGCAGGCAGGCAGACAGGCAGGCAGGCAGGCAGGCAGGCAGACAGACAGGCATGCAGGCAGAGAAACAGGATTTCAGAGAAAGGAGCAAACTGGCAGCAGGCAGACAGGAGACGAGACAGGAGGAATCTCTCATCGTCTCCATTTCCCAGGCAAACTCCCAGCACTGGAGGCCTACCTCGTGGCATGGGACGGCAGTCCGATCCTAGAGAAAGCCCCAGATTGCCGCTGTCATGCTGCTGTTACTCGAATTAGCGAGTGCCGACTTCCATGGCTCTACCAGTGCACACCAGCCCGATTCAAGATCCCTGTTTGTTTTTCTTGGGAATGGGCGAGATGCACAGCAGACATTCTGTGATAAGCGGAGACCCAGCGAACAAATCGCTGCCAGGATGGCAAAACCAGGCCTCGCCTTTCATCTGACGTGCGTGCCGAGTTGAGAAAAGTTGTCTTGTTCGACTTTTTGCCGTCTTCAACCCGTTCCGTGTACGTTTTTCCTCCGTTTTGATTAGCGGAAGGGGTTTCTACGCTCTCGAACGTAGCATGGAGATTAAATGCGATAAAAGAAACCCAAATAAGCATTCCTGGGTGGAGTTTTTCCTTCTGCTGGATGAGTGAAAACTTTAATGCTTCGCCAGACTTGAAGGTCGGGTTAGCGTGAGGCTCACCGTCTTCCTTTGCCATTATTCTGAAATTCAGAGAACATCAGGATGCCAGAGAGTAACCAGGCTATTGCAACCTCTCCAACTGTTGAGTCACGCTGCTTTTGAGTGCAAACGTAATGCGGGCTCCGGAAAAAGATTCTCAACTGACAATGTATTCACATTACACATTTGAGTGTCCTTTGTCGCCTTGTCAAGGTCCAACGCCTTTCCACTGCGAATGTTTCAAACGACTGTATTGTGAGGAGACAAGACGCCGCGGCAACATCGCAACAGCCACGACGTGGCATACAGCGTTTCACTGGTCTTAGAACCTCAAGACCGAGTAGAGATTCTCCTTGTGTGAGAAAAAAAAAACGTTATCTCCTTGGATGAACGAGGCTTTGCTGGAGTGAAACGTGTCGTGAGGTAAAGACATAGGAATTTCCCGTCAAGCCTGCCTGCCTCTGGCGATGCCTGTTCACACCTGGTGTACTCTTTGCCCACACCTGCTACGCCATGCCTTGGCAGTGAGCTTTGTGCCATCACCTGGCAGTCTGGAGTTGCAGAGCTGCTGGTTTCTAGTTTCCATCGCCAGGTGTTTGTGCATGGCCTCATGTTTCTCGCTCGTTGATCAAGAATCGTGTTCTCCTCTACTCCCAGCCTCCCTTTTAACAGAGATGCCGGCCTCAATGCGGCCTGCACCAAGTCGCATGCCTGTGCGCAATGCTAAAGCTTTGCTTTTCACAAGCTTTTTATATTTTTAAGAAAAAACTTCCAGGCTGTGTCCATTTCTACGATTTGCGACTGGCAGAGAGGTCAGGGGGTATGGGTTAAATGCGGAACCTCGAGAAAGAAAAGAGCAATGAAAGAACGAACAGTGTAGTTGTTAGGAGAAATGTGGGGAATATAATCGATTACATTGCTCGTTGAATGGGCTCATAATCTCATTAGTCTGTGACCTTGAATTCAAACTGCTCCAGCCAACCAAACTCTGAACTCGGAATGCTTAGAACACAATCTGAAACGTGTAAAAAAACTATTAAGTTGCTGGCTTTTTTCGAAGAGACGCATACTTGTGGTTCGGAACGGCCACTGCTTGTCTTCCAGAGATTTCTCACAAACGCTCTTTCGGCAATCACATTAGGACCTTATTTCGGTGTCGTGTGCGCTTTTCTTTTGGTTGGAGTGTAAATATGCAACGGACAGTCTTTTCCGCATGACCAATAAATGTGTCACGACCGTATCTGCATGGTTAGTCCACCCTCTCTCCCTGTTTTGGCTGCAAACACCCGGCACGGCTTGTGTTGGCAGTTCCGTCTTTCGCCTGTTTCTCATAAAGCCCTCACAAGTTCCCCAGTGTTGGGAGCGTCTGTATACGGTGTTGTCTCCCCTCGTGATAGATGGCGCTAGAACGCTCTATGTCTGCCAGGCGGAACTTTGATCTGCAGGTTTGCTTGTAAACGTCTGCTGACTTCGGGCTGCTGATTCCATCATTAATCCACCACCCATCCTCATCGTGTGTTGGACGCATTTTCGCGAGCAAAGCGTGGCTATAGCTGTGTATTCCTCGTGGCAACGTGATAGGCTTCAAGAGCTCGAACCCGCTTCCCCGGCCTCGCTTTCAAAGGGAAAATTTATGGCGCGGGCTCGGTGAGCCATGCGCTTTCGATAGAAGACGCGCCAGCCAGAAAATTTGCACGATATAACTCGGAAATTGTTTCAGCGAAGTGGAAATCGAACAAAGCTGAGCGTTGCGTCTCACGAACGATTTGAGAAGACCGGTGCGTGACCCCGGGAGAGAACACAGTGACAGAAACATTGCGGAACGTTTCGTCCCAGGCGCAGCCATTATGACGGGGCAGGCCGGAAGGGAGTCTCCATTCATGTGGACCGGGCAAAAATACTTGGCCTGCAGGGCTTTGTCAACCTTGCCTAGAAGGGAAAGGAAGGGGTGACAGCCATTCGGAGGTGTATAGGCCTTTTATCAAATGAATTATATCAAAGCACAAAAAGACCTTTGCATGGGAAGCGCGCCGGAAAAACATATTCTGGTGCAGGAAATGGACTAATCGAGTAAGAGAAAACGGTCTTAAGGAGTAGCGCGTTTCAGTATGTTGTGAATAAAAAAATAATTGGGAGTGGAGTGTCTGTTTCTCGTCCCTTGATGTGATGTGACAGGGTTTGAAAAATAGGTTTTTAGAGCATGAGGCTCGACTTTCTGGATTGATGACATTCCAGTGTCATTAGTGATGTTTGACCGTCTGTGCCTTCCCCTCCCCCTCCCCCCACCCCCCACCCCCAATCCTTGTCATCCAGTTACTTCGTCTTCCACCTGCCTCTGTCGTGCAGTTAGTGTATCTTCGACCCTCCTTATCCTCGTGTTGTTCCTCTTGTCGCTTTCCTTCTGCTCCTTCCTCCATCTGTACCTTTGCTGCCGCTGCATCTAATATAATAATAATTCAAACCGACCTCATGATCTCGTCACTTTCACAGCGTTACACATATATCTTTTAGGCACGGGTTTTCAGCTTGTACCTTTGGAGTGTAAAAAGAAATTAGATATTTTTTCAGCCAAGTCAAACGATTTTTTTACTCGAACGGAAATGGGGCGAGCATACGAGTGCGCAGGCGTGGGACTGCTAACGCCCTCTGGTGAGAGTGAGTCACGCCACTTCCGGCTGGGAATCTCGCACCTGTAATTTGGCGCCATTAGCCTCGCTGCAGGACGGCGCCCGGGCATGGTCTGTCGGGATGTGGGTACCCCTACCCCCCACCCCACCCTTTCCCCACCCACCTTTCTCTCCCCTTTCCCAACCTCTCCCCACCCTCTCCTTACCCACTCCCCACCACCTCTCCATATCAATATCCCGTCTGTCCCTTTAGCTCCCCCCAACCCACATTTCCATCTCCCACATGCCCCGCACCACCTGCTGGGCTCACAAAGGTGATGATCCTCCTCTCCAAGCTTTCTCTCATCTCTCCCATTTCCCTTTCTACTGGACTCTACCAGGACACCAGTGTATCCCTTCCCTCACCTGTCAACCCCACTTAACCAACACATCCCCCCCCCCCCCCCCCCCCCCCTCCCACTCACCCCACTTTCATTCCCCTTCCACTACGCCTTGGTTCCATCGTGTTGTCTTTGGTTTTCTTATTTAATTTTGAATGTCCTCCCCCCACCCCATTGTCTGCATTTTCTTTCACACATGTGGATTGTCTACCCTCATCTCATTACCGTGTTTGCTCCTTTTTCTCACCCTATTACCCAACCCACCCACCTACCCACCCCGATCTCATATCTCTTTTGTTTCTTTAACTTCTCCCAACATATCCACTCTCATCCCCGTTACCAATCCTTTCCCCTTTCCCCTCCACCTGCTGGGATGCTGATGGCGGCATCTCGTACCCCACCCCACTCTACACCCCACCCCCTGGCGGTCTAGGCGTCACGGCAGATTTTATACCAGGACCAAATTGTAATGGTGGCGGCCATGGCAGATTTCTAGCGTGTCATTACCTTTAGCAGTGGGGGAGAAAACGTTTGTGTGGCTTTGATGGACTCCTGTGTCCGGAGACCGGGCGATGTGGAATGGGGTTGATGCATTCACGCACTTTGGCGGAACGAGAAGCATGTTGTGTAGAGGAGAATGAGAGAAAGACTCGGGGACATTATCATCACAACCTGCATTATCTCTAGCTGGTCTTCCGTTTGTCCAGGGGATGCCCAGCAGGAGATTGATGAGATTTTGTGAAACGATGTCTTTCTGAAAGCTTTAGCCGATATCGTTTTCACGCCGACATTATAAGAATTGCAGTGGAAGTGAGACAGCTACGATCTAGTCAGTATGACATCTTGTCTGATTCTCTTTTCCTCTCCGTAACTGCTGCTGTTGCTACGTAGAGAGAGGCGTTTAACTTTCGAAAATCATTTTCACCCACTAGATAAGTGACACTGCAGTAATTTGACAGCAGCAGTATGCGTCAAGCTGACTGGTCTTATCGGAAGTAGACTCACTTTATCCGTCGAGGCGGGGACACGTTTCCTGTTGTTCCTGAGTGATAGCAACTTAATGCTTGGTCATATATATTGCCGTCTCATCGCTACCGTATCGCGTGGCCTGCACCGCGTTGTAGCAACCTCTGAAGTCCTGTAGCTCCGATCGTTGTACTCACGGTGCTATCGATGCCAAGGAAAACAGGGATTACACTTTTAAGGTGTGCTTTTCCCTGTGTTGTTGACTTGACGATAGCGCGGATCATCTTATCTTGTCCTTCGACTCCTTGGGACGCATGGATTAGCTGAGGGCATGGCAGTTAACTCGGGAATTCGGACTGGGACTGCCCGGGTCATTCAGTGAGAGTCCGTCCAGCGCTGACTTGCCCCCAGCTGCCCTGTTATGTCCACTGCCCACCTCCAGTGCAGGTGTGCAGGATGGACGCAGCTTCTGTACGCTGGGAGTGTTCGGTCAGACAGCGTCAGATCAGAGAGACATTCCCGGATGAAAATTACAGAGGGCAAAGTTCAGCGGAGAGTTCACGTGAAAGAACCGTCGGAGAAAACGTTTCGTTTTGTGGATTAATCCCTGTCGAAGGTACATTATGCGAAAGATGAACGAGTTAGTGTGTGTGCTCTGTCTGTATACATCTGCTGCTTGTCGTGTCTCCTGTAAAATGATTTGTGCCTCGGCTCTCTTCAGCTGAAGTCCGGTTGCTGAACCATGGATTATGTTCGATTGCACTGTATTATGTGTAGATCATCATGTTAACTGGCGTGTATGAGTATACGCACATATAGATATAATTTGTGCTCTCTCTCTCTCTCTCTCTCTCTCTCTCTCTCTCTCTCTCTCTCTCTATATATATATATATATATATATATATATATATATATATATATATATATATCTTTCTCTCTCTTTCTTTCTGTGTCTTTCTCTCTTTCCTTCTGTGTTTCTCTCTCTCTCTCTTTCTCTTTCTCTTTTTCTCTCTTTGTCTCTGTCTCCGTTTGTCTGTCTGTCTGTCTGCCTGCCTGCCTGCTTGCTTGCCTGCCTGCCTGCCTGTCTGTCTGTCTGTCTGTCTGTCTGTCTGTCTGTCTGTCTCTCTCTCTCTCTCTCTCTCTCTCTCTCTCTCTCTCTTCTCCTCCTTCTCTCCCTTCTGTCAGTTTTGGAGTGCAGGCGTGGCTTCACCATGCAGCGACAGTTTGGTGACGACGTCGCTCTCATCGCATCAGGAAGGGACCACCCAGAGTCTTCCTATTGATACTAAAATCCCCTTTGTCCTCCTTTTCTCTGGGCAGTTATTCTTGTCACTTAGTCCAGGGTAAGCCACTCTAGGGATTTTGTCTGATGTTGACATCTTTGTTTCCTCCTGTCACTGGCGCGGGGCCGGGGGGTGGGGGGGTGGGGGTGGGGGGTGGGGGGTGGGGGGGTGGGGGGCGGTTGAGCGTGGAGACGTGTAAGTCTCGCCCCTGCCCATTCACAAGCAAAGCGTGTTTTCCAACGGCACATCCCATTCACGATCTTCGGCTGATGGCTTTCTCAAACACCCCGTCCATTCAGCTGCAGCAGCACCACGCCCTGCAAACGCCTCCTAGTGGGGAGCTGAAGGGGGCCTGCCACTGTCTGCTCCCCCAGAGGGAGGGGTGAGTGCTTGCAGTAGGGTGCCTGACCTTCCAGGGGTGTGACGATGAAAAAAAGAAGAAGCGGGCACGGATGCACGAGAAGAATCTGGGCATTGATCGCCTGACTGAGTTGGGTTGCAGCGAGGACGTCTCACGTACCCGTCTCCTCCCGGTGAGTTTCGATTAAGGCCGCATTGAAATATTCATGGGGCATTCAGTTTCAATGGTTTGTGTGATTCAATTGGGCCGAGGCTTCCCTTTCTCTTTCCATTTATCTGCTTTCTACTTGGGTGTTCGCCATCTGGAGGCGGCGGCCCTGCTCCTGCAGCTGGTGGAAGCTCTGTGCACAACGGCTACGATCCGCTCCGTCCCGGGACTGGGGGGACTTGTCGCTCAATTAGCGCTCATCTCTAGCCTTGCCCTGGCCTCCATGGCAAATGTGCCACGAGCGAAACTTCAATTTGTTGCACTCTCTCCAAGACCCTCCCTTTTCCTGTATTCTGCAGCTGGCGCCTATTCTGAAGGCTGTAGGGCAGTGAAGCAACGCGTGTTTTTTCATTTTAACCAGCTGCACACCTGTCTGGGTCTATTCAATCAGGAAGCTTGCCATGCTTCGTGATGCAAGACTTTTTGTTGATTCTTCATCGTGGGCTTATGTCGGTTGTTTTCTTTCACCACTGAAGTTTTTGTTTGTTTGCTTTTTTGTGGGAAAAACATCTTAATGGACTTTAAAATCTCAACCTTGAGACTGTTTAGTACCAATGTCCCTGTCAAGTTTATTATAATCCTCAGATAGTTTGAGGATGTGCGAGGCATAGTGTCGTGGTTCTATTCCAAAGGGGGAAAAATCTAAGTTTATCTAAATATCATCAGAAAGCAAATTTTCCGTCATACCCTCTCAAATTGATTAAGTTCTTCTATGGAAATCATCAATGGTTATGCCGCTTAATCGGTTCTCCTTTAAAAAAATTTAAACTCCTGATAACCACGAAATTAAATTATTTTCAAATCATGTTCAGAATAGTGTTAATTTGCGATATAAAATTATGAGTGATCTTCATTTAGTTTATGTATTTATCATCTTGAAGGAATGTGGAAACAACGGATGGAACCCATTGTGAAAGCTAGAGGGGGAAGTAACGAAAAAATTGTTTTCAACATCGGGCCTGGTCGTTTTTAATTTAAAAAGAATAATTTTGTTAGGTTTTTTTAAACCAACGCTGTTCGCTTAATTTGACTAATGAAATACTCTCAAAGAAACTCCAGTCGAATCGCACTGTAAATGGGCACTTGCCGCTCGCTAGACGTTTTAGGGCTGACTTTTTGCCTTCTTGAGGTGTTCCGTGTACACTCCGATAGACAGGTCCTAGCTGTCGCCGCACAAGT
>JAWQFJ010018692.1:22500-46582 GCA_034096865.1 Theodoxus fluviatilis
CTTGAAGGGGGCAGAGGAGGGGTATGTAGAGGGTATGGAGAAGGGAGGGAGGGAGGATGAAAGTCGCATGGAGGGGAAACAGAGGGGGCACGGAAGGGGTGTAGAGGGGTTACGGATGGGGTGTCGACGTGGTACCGAAGGGCTAAGGAAGGGGTTTGGTGGTGAAAAGGGAGGGCAGGAAGGGGGTGCAGGGTGAGAGTGGGAGGGAGAGCCAAGGTGGCTTGCACCATGTGACACGGGGTCGACAGCCAAGACCACCCTGAAGGGTCTCCACGCTATCACCTTCAGCCCGGCTGCGTGCTCTGCAGGATGTCGCGTCTGGATGACTTGTGGATAAATCAGATTACAGAACATTTGGCTCAGGTGGAGGTGAAAACTACGTTTTGTGGATGATGTCGCATGTAATTATGCGTTATGTTTCCTCTCGTCTATTTGGTCGTGTCATAGGAAAATATAGAATAGGACAACAACAGTTTTACATAGAAATGTAAACCCGTGTGACATGACATGACTGCTCAACACTCTCTACACGTATACACATTTTATCTGCATTGGTCACCTATTATAACTGAGTTAATACGGACTCAAACGCAGGAGCTGGAATGGACTTATCCTTACTGTACACTGTAAGAGAGGACTAGTCTATCCCAACGCAATTTCAGTTGACTCTGTGCACTTGCGCAGGGCCGGACCAAATGAGTTGTGGGGGGGTGGGTTCCTTTTTGGTTGGGGGGGGGGGGACAATCAGCGAAGTGGCGAAGCCACGAGCGCGCGCGCCTGCAAAGCAGGCGCGCAAACTAGGGGGTCCGGGGGCATGCCCCCCCCGGAAATTTTGTGAAAAACGGTTAAAATCTGTGCAATCTAGTGCATTCTGGGCCTTGTTTTGAGGGGTAAGATAGCATTGTTTTTGGAGACACACACAAAAAATTAAAAAAAAATAAAAAAACTCAAACCAAGGTACATGCTTTTTCTGGGGGGGGGGGGTTCCGGAACCCCTGGAACCCCCCCCTGGGTCCGGCCCTGTTGCGTACCATTGCAGAATAGACCTACCGCGTCTCCCAACGCGATTCGTATGAGGCGACTGAATAGGGACATCATGACTTGATTTGCACTTACTGGGAAATTTCCTATTGAGCTTCGCGCTTAATGGCCTTACATGGCCCACAAAGGCTGATAGGCCGTAAAACCATCCATCCATTGTGTACCATTAGAAGACAAACATCGTGTCCTGAGACTTGGCGTTTGTTCCTTAGCGCAGAGCAAAGTGGAGGCACGTGTGGGTGCAGAAAGAACAAAACGCTCAGACAGCAGTTTAGATGCATTGCCCCTTGCGGGGGGACCTTCCTGTTGAGTAGAACGCAACCTCAGAGCTGTATGCCTTCGTGAAGGAGAACGGGGAGTTCCCTTGAGGGCAAGGGAGGGAGAGAAATGAGGAATCGGAATGGGGACTGAAGAGGATAAAGTGTCGGAATCTGAGGAGGAGGTAGGCAAAGCATATAGAGGACGATGATGTGCAACAAAGACTGGAAGATGACACGAGAGAGGTCGTTGGGTGAAGGGAAAGGAAGCTTATGGGCCTGCTTGCTCTCCAAGCACTGGGGTAAGGCGAAGTATGGTAGAGGGAAAGTAGTGCAGAGACGATGGAGAAAGATGGGACCTCTTGAAGGCGACTCCTAATTGGAAGCAGACTATGGAGCCCTTGCCCAGGAGAGAGGGCGCGAGAGGCTGTACGGTCTGCCTGGAATGGCAACACTTGTTTATTTCCCCTCTGGTCCTGTTTACCGCTGTTTGTTGGCTCTGCTCGGGGCGGCCTCTTGTGGTCGAGGACTCGTGGCTGGGAGGTGTTGGATCTGCTTGCCCCATCAGGTGATGGCCGTGAGTCTTCATGCCCCGGCATGACCTGTCTGGGGCCAGTCGTGTCCACTCGGCCTGCAGTCGCCCTGGCTGTCCACGCCCGTCTCCCCTCGTGGCGTCAGAAAGTCTTCCAGCACGTACTCCCCCTCTCTCCTGATTGGGGCTCTCTCCACAGCTGCTGCCCCGAAATTTCTCTTGCAGTAGTTTTAGGTTGAAGTGGTGGTAAATGTGGTGGTGGAAGTGGCCATAGTGATAGTGGTGATGGTGGTGGTGTGATGACTGCAACGACAAACGATGGTGATGGTGACAGTGGTGGTGGTGGTGGTGATGATGAAGATGATGATGAAGATGATGATGAGGATGATGATGATGATGATGATGATGAATACATGCACTCGTCATGTTGAATGTGTGTCGTCATCGAAATATTTCATTACCAACTCTTTCACAAACCGCTGTCGAGATGGAGAGAGAAATATCATAGCATATATATGTTTCCTACAGTGTAAGAGAAGTCGGAAAATACTGCAACAACTGCCAATGGCACGCTATTACTAAGAATGTTTTTTAGAATGAGGGACCATGTTTTTTAAATGTCATTCTGAACAATGGGATAAAAGACGCCCTTTTTTGTCTATTCTGCCATGGCTCAGCGTTTTTAGAGTTCAGTCAAGCAGCCTGTCTCGCTGTTCCTTCACAATTGGAACTGGAGACTTCGTAATATCTCATAGGCGCGACGCGGCTGTCACGAAGCTTCTGTCATACTGCAGCCCCTATGATTGTACTTTGTTCTTCTGTCTCTATGACCTTTTTGTTGCTGTCATGCTGCCTCGTTCTGTCATGTGCAGTCTGCTTGAAGACGAAAAAACAACCACCACCAACCAAAAAACCCTCAAACGCTCCTTGTCTAAGTGTACCTTCTTTTAGTGACTAGGGTTGTTATTATGACAAGCCCACCTCACAAAAGTCTGGCATATTGCGTCTGCGAAAAGTAGTTTAAAAAAGAAGTATTCAGACAGTTAACTGAGAGGATCAGGACACATTTTTACTTTGCTAACCAGAGAATAGCTTTCGCATTACAACCAGTGACACTCACTGACAGCGTTGATGTCAACTGGAAAATATCGTCAAGCTAGCTTGAAGAAAGCTGGAGATGTTACTTCCTTCGTAATGTGCCTTATCGCAGTTCACGCATCGTTGTCTCACCGAGTCACCTCCACGGTCATGACGATAATGACCTCTCTCTTCTCAGGGCGAGGGGATATCGCGGAGTTCATCTTCCAAGATGAGTAGGTGTAGCGCTGGGCGTCCTCCCCGTTTGGCCCTGGGTTAATTCTCTCGAGTTGGTGTTGGCTTTCTACATTACTTGGACATGACATCAAGAGTCGAGTTGCCGTGTCGCATTCTGCTGTATGGCCCAGTTAATGGCAGCTCCTATTATTTCAATCTTCTTACTCGCATGGAAGGGCCCGGCTTGCGCAACGCGAGCGTGCTTACATATGAGACCGTGTTTGTCCAGGGCCGCGGACAATGGGTCTGATTTCCATGTGCAGTACTTGGAGAGGCGACAGTGTTTTGTCGCCAAGCACGCCGAGGATGGCACTCCTGGCGAGCCGCCTCGCTCCATGTACACTGACGTCAAGCCGACCAGGAAGAACGAGTGAGGTCCCTCACTCACTGGCGCCTCGGCCGCGAGCGTGTCTAGCACTCGCCGTCCAGATTGGCCCTCGGCGGTCGATGTGCACGACTTTCTTTTCCAATGTGCAGTTTGACAGATGCAAGGAAAACACCTCCCGCCGGTCCCTTTGTTGTGGATCTTGGTGGGTATTGTTTTGTCGGTGAGGGCTGGAGTCTAAATCAAATAGCCAGGTCTGCTGCTGTAATTGACTGACAAGTTCGGGTGTTTATGCAAGGAGGCCGGGTGCAGGGGAAGACCCAAGACGACGACAACCCGACGGTGGACAAAATTTTTGCCTCGACGCCCAGGCTCTTTGTAACGAGATGAGTTTCTAGAAAGAGGCTTTAGAACTCGTCTCCAAAGGCGCCCTTCTTCTCTTCGACGACTTCACGCTAAAACAAAGTGTGTTTACTTTGAAGGCATGATGTTAGTTTCACATGCAAATGTCGAACGTGAATAATCTCAACGAGCAAGTCCTTCAAAGAGCATTCGGTGTTTCCTTAAGGCATGTCAGAGAAAGCACTTCCTTTGGAAGTGCTGTTTACATTTCACACGACTGGCACTAGTATTACATCGTATTTGAATTGGATTACAAGGGTGTAGGTCAGGGGGAGCCGCTGGAGATGAAACCTTTCTCGAAAGTTAATGACCGAATGAGCTCATGTACGACTGACAATAGTGCGGTTCTCGATGCCAGATTGCGAAGACTGGGGCTCAGGAAAAGGTATATTCGACCACGAGCAGCTAGGGTCTCCACACCAGGTGATTCTCCAGGAGTATAATTTTCTCCCACTAGCTTTCCAAACGGAAATAGCGTGCGTATAACCCACGCTGGGGAGAGCTATAGGAGAACAAGATTAATCTTTTTTCTGGCTTCGGCGTCTGTCCAACATCATCCCGGCAAGTGCAGTTTTTGTTGGGCGAGGCTTCATCCTTTCCGAGCCCCCGGGCCGTCGGTTGATGCGATTTGCGCCTCCCATTGATCACAGCCTAATCCTCCTTGCAGCCTCCGCCACCCCTTCCCCCACCCTGGTCGGACTGGGATGGCCAGGAATGGGAGGCAGGCAGGGGAGAGGGTAGGGGTGTGTTTATGTTGAGGTGAGAGGTCAAAGCTGTAAGGGGATGGGTCAGAGTGCGATGAAGGGAGAGGGCAAAGGCCGTGGCACCATATCCAGGTTGGAGTTTAAGAGGAAGTGACACTTGACTTGTCGCCCTTGTTTGGCACTGCTGCTGTGGCAGGCGTCACCTCCACTCTTGGAGTGACAGTCTCTGTGGTCGCCTTGAAGAGCAGACCGCCGTCTTGAGGATTTTAGTCGTGTTCTTGGTCACGTTTGAAGACAGTGTGTGTAATGTCGCCACAATGATCTGTTGTTTGAGTTACACAGAGGAAAATATGTTAACATTTAAAGCGGTAATCTAACGTATATTCAGTGCAATGAAAAAATATCATTCACGAAATTGCAAGCATAGTTGTGCTCAGTGAATTACACGAGGGCTAATCACAAAGCTGATACGATGGTTTAGGGAAAGGCGATCCTCACTTTTTGGAAACAAGGAACTGTATAGATCAAGAAACACAAAGCTCAAGGTTTACAAAGACCGTGTGAGCATTGCAAGAACACCTAGTACTAATCTGATGCATTCGAACAAGAAAATCGATCATTCTAACAAATATTAGTGATCACGGCTTCGGAATCCGCTTAGTGAGCGATCGTCTTTGTTTTCCCAAAGAAAAATTGCCTTTGCCCACTGTCCCGTCTTCCGCTCTGCTGGCAGAAAGCGTTCATCACGATTGCCCGCGTTGGAAACGCTTTCTTTCGCACTTCCTTCCTGCGTCTCGCTCCTCCATCCATCTCCTCTTGGCCCATTTCTGTATGTGACCGAAGGATCAATTGGGGACGTCTTCCTGATAGGGAAATAGATTTCCTGGGACTTCTCGCGGCCAGGGTCCTATTTGTTTTGAGACCGTGTCTAGACTGTGGATAGGTTGATGGCCGCTGCCACCAGCGTCTCATTACGCTGTCTGGCTCTAGCATAGTGCGGAGTGAGTGCTTCTGGGGACCTCCGTCCTCGATGATGACGTCTCTGGTCTCCCAGTGCAGGCAGTGGTAGTGCATGGTGACGGCGATGCTGTCCCGCTGGGACACGGAGGTGTCGATGGACGGAGGTGCTGGATGCAGAAGCAGTCTTTAATTTCCGGTTCATTCTCTCACCTCGTGGTTGCCTTTTCTTCCTGCAGCCTCTGCAGGATCGATGGCGTCTTTCTCAAAGGACAAGGCTCTGTGGAGTTCTCAATTGTCAGCATTGTCGAGCGTGAACCAAGGACAATAGGTAGCAAAACACCTCGTAGGCTGTCGTAAGCGTGGACGACGGTTTCGATGGAGCTCTCTGGCCAAGTGGCTCTGCCTGAAAGCAATGCTGATTTATAGACTCTTTGCCTAGCAGAGAAGGAAGTTACCAGCAATCCGGAATGGAATCTACGAGTACCGTCTTGCAGTGCTGATGGATTTCATGCCAGTGGTTATGGAAAATCATCCACCGGGGAAAATTTCTTATGAATAAAGCCGATCAGAGAAACTGCAGACAAAGCAGCTGCTATGTAGCACCGAATAAGTTGCTACATGGACATTTTCCCTATGGTAAATATTTCTACGTAGAGAAATTCCATTGATGCCGCGAAAACATTAAAGCACTGCTGACATGACCTTTAGGTCCTGCAACTGCCAGTTGGGTCGTTGAGGTGCACGCTCTCGTAAGCTGCAGACGGAAACAAAATCTACGGGATCTGCGGAGCCAGTCTGTAACATTTCCCCAGTGCCGTCTGCGGTTCCCTGCGCCTTTCTACCGGAGCCTTTCTGTTGACAGAGGGCTGTGGGCTGGGGGTAGGGTAGGGGTGATGCTGGAGTAGTGGGGGGGGGGGGGGGCTATTGAGGAAAGAGGGGGTAGACCCACTGCGGACCAGATATCTGGCCACAGCCAGACGTTCTGTTTGCTTTTTGCCGATGGGTTAGGGCAGGTATTGACTTTTCCCTTTTGTGCCTCCCGTTTGAATTCATTGAACACGTTCGGCGTGTGCCTTTGTCATTATTTTCACTTCTGTTCATGATTTCGCGTGGCTGGGAGGAAGGCCCGGTGCTAGAAGGGTTGGGGGAACCTGTGGTCGCTTTTTATCTTGTTTGCTCCATCCCTGGGCTGCGGATGGAGTCCGCCATGGCAGGTGTATCTCCTGGCACTGAGTGTTATTGGCCTGGCGACCAGGCCCACGAGGCTTCATGGTCAAGGGTCAAGGTCATCCTGCGGATGCCATAGGTCTTTGAATATAAAGATAGACACTTATTTTTCAACCTTGAATTTTGCTGGCACTTAGATGTTTTGTTGTCATCGTTGAACGCAAGTAGTGAGATCTGCATAGAGATAGTGCGTGTTGCCATTACTTGGGGTTTTTTGCGTAAAGAAAGGTGATCACAAACACGCAGTACTGCTTACAGGAGTTGGTGTTGCTCCTTGACACGTTTTCATCTTTACAGTGGTTTACATAGCGTCGGTCTGGAGTGAAATACGTTTATGATTATCGGAGATGCCATCTACCACTTAACATTTCTGTACACCAGAAAGATTCTGCACGAGAACACTATTGTATAGAAGGTATTGGGTATAATATAAGCTTTTTCTTGGGAAGTTTTACATTGTCGTAGCCCTTTTTTGGTGGGTGGAGGAAGGGGGGGGGGGAAGAGGGGGTGGTTGTGGATGACTTTCCACTGTTTTGATCGATGTCGTCTCCCTTGATTTTCACTTGACGCGGGTTCCGCTCCTCTCGTCCTGCCGTGATGATCGTGGAATTTACCCAACTGACTGACTTAGAAACCCGCGTCACAACAATCAAGCAAGGAAAGGCCAACCTCAGATAGCCAAGGGTTGTGGAGCTGCAGGGAGGGAACGCTACAGAGACTCCTTTCCTCCCAGAGCCCTTCCCTCCCTGGGCCCCCCACGTGCTGGAGTTATCCCGGGTTTTGACACCAGGCACACGGACTGCGCGTCTCCCCTGGCCTGTGTCTGACGTTAGAGCGAGTCTCTGTTGACTTGACTCCGTGTTGCAACACGCAGGCGAAATAGGAGCGAGGAGCTGTTAGTGTTTGCGCACGCGGAAGGCAGGGGAGGTAAATACCAAAGGTGGCGCTGGGGAGCAGACCCACGTGGGTCTAGACACATCGCGGTATGACGGGGATACGTCCCTGGTCTTCCAGCGCGTAGGATGAAAGTCAACGGCGCCTTTTGCTAGTAGGCATCTGGACTCCATTGGGGCCTAGTTATGGCTGGATACGCCCATATAATTTCACCATGAAAAGCAAAATTCAAGGATGCCTATATGGAAGAAGCGAAACTTTTGTAGTTATCGAAGTGTCTCTCTAAGTCAGCAAAGTAAAACTGTTTTGCTTCTTGGCCGTACAGCTTGTTGGCAGGAGTATCCACATGCTGCATTGGTTGGAAGGGAACAGCACAGCATGCCGATTGGAGGGACAACGGTGACCTGGCTGTGAGTAGTGTATCTCCTGTCATACTCACTGACAATGCTGGACATTCTTTGGCACAGAAGATACTGTATACAATAGCATCAACGCAACAGCCTCATCGGTATCCGATTTTTCATTCACAAAAGTATAGTCTGAGTTTGTAATAAATAGCGGATATTTCCAAATCATTTGTCGGACGAATGTTATGTCACGGTTACTCAATTTCTTCTGGAATAAACCCTGAGCAATTTGACTCTAATGCGCACCTCTTGCTTTGACATTTAGTTTAGCGCGCTTGTAGCCATCCTCCGCTGCCGTGCTGAACGAGGGGTGTGGGGAGATCAGAGCCTCCGGTGGTGGCTCTGTTTGGGCGGAAGTGGGGGGTGATATGGAAATGATCCCCACTGTGCATACATCCACATTGTCTTAGCACTGCTCTCCTGCTCTCCGTGGACTGCGGACAACCCTGGGGCCTAGACTCCGCAGCCCAGGCCAAATCCTCCACTAATGCCCTGGAACAATGGGATGTTTGTGTGGTCGAACGTTCACGAGGACTTGCTGGGAGACAGACTACTGTGCACGAGCGCATTCCGGAATTGATCGCAGAGAGTTCTGCCATCTGTGGTGGTGGTATGGAGTGGTTGATTCAGTGAGGGGTGGAGTGATGGACTGGGCGAGGGGCAAAGTGATGGACTGGGTAAGGGGTGGGCAGGGTGAGGGGTGGAGTGATGGACTGGGTGAGGGTTGGAGAGAGATGGAGGGGTGGACTGGATGAGGGGTGGGTAGGTGAACTGGTTGAAGAGTGAATTGATGGACTGGGTAAGGGGTGGGCAGGGTGAGGGGTGGAGTGATGGACTGGGTGAGGGTTGGAGTAATGGACTGGGCGAGGGGCAAAATGATGGACAGGGTAAGGGGTGGGCAGAGTGAGGGGTGGAGTGATGGACTGGGTGAGGGGTGGAGAGGGATGGAGGGGTGGACTGGATGAGGGGTGAAGGGATGGACTGGGCGAGGGATGGAGTGATGGACTGGATAAGGGTGGAGGGATAAACTGGGCAAGGGATGGACTGGATGAAGGATGGACAGGGTGAGGGATGGAGTGATGGACTGGGCGAGGGGCAAAGTGATGGACTGGGTAAGGGGTGGGCAGGGTGAGGGGTGGAGTGATGGACTGGGTGAGGGTTGGAGAGAGATGGAGGGGTGGACTGGATGAGGGGTGGATAGGTGAACTGGTTGAAGAGTGAATTGATGGACTGGGTAAGGGGTGGGCAGGGTGAGGGGTGGAGTGATGGACTGGGTGAGGGTTGGAGTAATGGACTGGGCGAGGGGCAAAATGATGGACTGGGTAAGGGGTGGGCAGAGTGAGGGGTGGAGTGATGGACTGGGTGAGGGGTGGAGAGGGATGGAGGGGTGGACTGGATGAGGGGTGAAGGAATGGACTGGGCGAGGGATGGAGTGATGGACTGAGAAAGGGATGGAGTGATGGACTGAGAAAGGGATGGAGGGGTGGACTGGATGAGGAGTGAATAGATGGACTGGATGAGGGATGGATACATGGACTGGATGAGGGATAGATAGATGGACTGGACGAGGGATGGATAGAGGGCTGGATGAGGGATGGATAGATGGACTTGATGAGGGGTGGATAGATGGATTGGATGAGGGATGGATAGATGGACTGAATGAGGGATTGATAGATGGGCTGGATGAGGGATGGATAGATGGACTTGATGAGGGGTGGATAGATGGACTGGGCAAGGGATGGAGTGATGGACTGAGAAAGGGATGGAGTGATGGACTGAGAAAGGGATGGAGGGGTAGACTGGATGAGGAGTGGATAGATGGACTGGATGAGGGATGGATACATGGACTGGATGAGGGATGGATAGATGGACTGGATGAGGGATGGATAGATGGGCTGGATGAGGGATGGATAGATGGACTTGATGAGGGGTGGATAGATGGACTGGATGAGGGATGGATAGATGGACTGGATGAGGGATGGTTAGATGTACTGGATGAGGGATGGTTAGATGGACTGGATGAGGGATGGAGTGACAGACTGGATGAGAGTAAGAGGGATGGGAGAAATGACACAATACTAGTTTTGTAATGACCTCAGCGAAAAAAAAATCCGCTAGATCATCGGTCTCCGTAATGGATGTGAATGCTTAGAAAAAAACCTTTAACATCTTTTGATTTGGAGTTTACAGTGTATGAGGTCTGACCCTAGACGTGCTGTCAAGAAGTTGGTGGAGCCTATTCGATTTTCGCTCTCCAGGGGGAAAATGGAGTTTTCGGTTTTGCCAAGTTGTTTCCGTGCAAGGTGCTTCATCTCTGAGATCTCTTTATGCAGCGCTGTTTTCTTTTTTCCGCCCACCGATTCACCGAGAAGCTTTGCGGTGGCTTTTAGCGGAGTGGAAACGGGTCTATAGTTGTTGTTTTTTCCCACCCAGAGGCCAAGGAGTAGGGCAGGCCGAGCGAGAGCCTGTGGGAGACGGTGGTCGCGATGCCGAAGGGGCAGTCACCCGAGCGCATGAAGCTCCCCTAATCGCATCAGGCACCACTCACTTACCCGGCAATTCCCAGTGTAAATGACGAAATTGGCGGACCTAGATTTGCCCCATTAGCGTTGGGCGCGGGAGGCGCTGGTGGAATATTCCTCCTTCTCATCTTCCTTCTTTCCCCCCACTGCCACGCTCTTCCTTCTTTCCCCCCACTGCCACGCTCTTCCTTCCTTCCTTCATCGCCAGACCGAGGTGTCGTGTCGCAGCAGGTGCAGGGAGAAGGGGAGGTAATTGCGGACAGGGAAGGTCTGGTCTACCACGGCCAGCACTGCCTCCCACCGCTGCTGTAGAGCGCAGCCTCTGCAGTCCGAAAAACAGGACTAATGGAGACTGCCTACTCTGTGATCATCCATCAGCCCCACGCTCTTCCCACAGGCAGCGAGCAGCCTGCGCAGGGGGAACATGGAGGGGGGAGGGAGGGGGGAGGGGACAGGGGACGGATAGTGGGATGAGGAACGAGGATTGGGTAAGGTAGGGGGGACAGGGGGGAGTGGGGTTGCAGACAGGAGGGAGGGGTGGTGGACTACTTCGTGGATAAATGGATGAGTGTCCTTAAAGACTGGCAAAAAGCGTCAAGACGTCGAAACCCAATGATTCTTTGCTGCTCTGTGCCCGCGTGTGCCGGGGCGAAGTGGTCGTGTGAATGGCGGTTATGGCTCTGGAGGTCTGAGGCGCTTGCTTGATAGCTGCTGCGGTAGCAAGAGTGTGGACTTTGGGCGTGATGTAGTTGTGGAAATGATGGCTGATCACCCACTGGTGTGGTGGTGGTGATAGTGGTGGTGGTGGTGGTGGTGGTGGTGGTAGTGGTGGTGGTAGTGGTGGTCGTGGTGGTACTTTATGTTCATGCCTGTGGTGATGAACAGTGTAGGAGGAGACGAGGTGGTGGTGATGGTTGCAGCGGTAGTGGTAGTACAGGCAGCACGAGCAACACAGGATAAAATAGAAGTAGTAGAATGGTATTAGAATATTGGATGTGGTAGTGATAGCGGAAGTAGCTGCCACAGCAACAGCAGATGCCGCACAGGTTGATATGGCTGTGATATGGTTGCATATGATGTACGATTGTAGAATATAAGTGAGGAAGTGGTAACTGCAATTTTGTAAGTTGACCGAAAGTTCGTCATCAGCAACAGCAGGTATTTGAACTTATGTTCAGTTGTTTGTGCATTGCATAGCAATGTAATATACATTTTGTTCATAATTTTGTTTGAAAATGGACCAAGCTTAAAGGGTAAACTGCAGCAGCGACAACAGTTCTGGAGTGAATTAAGATAACGATGTCAAGTTTTTCTAAATGTGTGCATGAAACATCTGAACTTGTCTTGATGTATGAAAACTGGATTGGTGCGCTTAAGTGTCTTTTTTGGATAAACCAATTATTTCTTAAGTACATTATGACGCAAACGAAATGCTTTCTTGCAAAATTTCAAGTATAAATTTATCCAGATATGACTTCTGAAGGCAGGGGTGATTTCTTGGTGTTAGGTGCTTTGCTTATCTCAGTGTGTTTTTTCTTCTCTTTTTCCCCCCTGAGCTCTTCCTCGAGACTTGTCTTAATGACGAGGGTATCGCGTGCCTCTCTCTTAGGAGGAGGAGAGCTGAAGAACAAGAAAGAGATTACGGCTTATCATGGGCCTTGATGTAATTGAATTCTCGCGCTCGCGAAGTCGCGATAGTGAAACCCCATTTGCTGGAATGCGGTATTCAAATCGTATGTGCATAGTTGAAGTAACTAGGGAAAAGGATAGAGTCAGTGAAGTTTAACATTAATAGACTTGCATGTGAATTCACCGCCGGTGTTTGATTCGCTCCGATACCGATATTTTCCAAACGACAGAAAGGATTCAAGCTCGGGGTTGGGTGGCTGTTGCAGCTGCCATATTTCTGGGTCCTTTTGACAAAGATAGTGTCGTAACCTATGCTTCGTGTGGTTTTTTGTGCATGGCTAATGACAAAGCTCACATTCAGTGCGTTCTACTCACAAGTTTTACATGGTTAAAACAATTATTATGCTTTTTAGTCTATTTAAACGTTTTTCTTCTTCCTGCAGGCGAAATCAGTACTGCTGATGATATTGATCCGACCGTCATCTTGTCACCGGGCTTTTCCACTGATGCTCCGTGGCACTGTCTGTTCTTGTGCTTGGCTGCGCTGTTGATGTTAATACGACACTAGAAATTGACGGTGTCCTTTCGGTACTTCGTTCTTCGTTCGGACGCACGCACTCAACTCTCCTTTATTGCACGCACACGAGGGTCATGACGACACTAGAAACTAGCCACTTCCTGTGGGAAAAACCTCAAGCTTCATCCGTAGCCAGACAGCATCCCTCATACGTTCTTAATTGGATTTGATGCCTATTAAAAATCCATTTGGATTCGATTTATGGAAAAACAAACGGCTCGTGAAGATTTTTGGTGTGATCAAAAGGCGAGGAGTAGTAATTACAGGGCTCGCACTGGCCGGACTGTGGGTGAATATTGGGATTAATGGACGACAGCCCCATTGTCGGGGAAGCTGCAGTGAATGATTGGGGTGATTATATCTTGGACCTGGATGGAAATGAAGTGGCTTGATAAGCGTTGCATACTTAATGCCAAACGCGACTGCAACATCCTCAGTTTGTCATTTTTAGCATCGCTGTGTGTGTGTGTGTGTGTGTGTGTGTGTGTGTGTGTGAGAGAGAGAGAGAGAGAGAGAGAGAGAGAGAGAGAGAGAGAGAGAGAGAGAGAGAGAGAGAGAGGATATCGACGTGCAGAAGAACGTCAGGGGCAAATGTAATACACGTCGTTTAGTAACTCTTGCTTTATATTTACCCATGAACATACGGTTCCATGTCCGTTTGCCTTTGCCCTGGATTGGGGACAGGGCTGGACAGGGTCGAGCCGAGAGGCCCCTCTTGTCTGGCCTGCCTGCTGGGTCTGGAGCGGCCCACAAGGGCTGGAGTTAGTGGCTGTGGCAGCCAATTAATTGACAAGGGAGGAGAGGCCTGTTATCGAGGGCCGGGACGCCATTAGAAGCGGGCCACTCCAATAAACCTTTCAGTCTGAGAGCGACTCTGACCCGACCCGGCGACTCGTCTGCACCGTGGTCGCCGCCATCTTGGAGTGGCTGTTGTGACGGTGGGGGTGACGTCCGGGATGTTTCCCTGCGCCCTGCCGAGTGCGTGTTCCATTTCCTTTCGTTGTCCCCTTTCCACTCGGTCTGCACGCCTCTGTCTGCTTTACTTCCTTCAGCATGACCTACCCCATAAGGTCGTGGTGTGTGCGTGTATGTATGTGTGGTTGTGGTGTGTGTGTGTGTGTGTGTGTGTGTGTGTGTGTGTGCGTGCGTGCGTGCGTGCGTGCCTGCGTGCGTGCTTGCTTGTGTGCCTGTCTCCGTATGTCTGCCTGCCTGCCTGTCTGTCTGTCTGTCTGTCTGTCTGTCTGTCTGTCTGTCTGTCTGTCTGTCTGTCTGTCTGTCTGTCTGTATGTCTGTCTGAGTCTTGCTGTGTCTGTTCTCTCTCTCTCTCTCTCTCTCTCTCTCTCTCTCTCTCTCTCTCTCTCTCTCTCTCTCTCTCTCTCTCTCTTATCTTATTTGTGGGTGGGTTCAGGTGCAAGGGTGTAGGAAGAGGAAGGAAATTGGCTTTCTCACAGAGAAAAACGGCGTAGCCAGACATCCTTCCTGTTGTCAGCTTGTTGCGAGCTACCCTCTCCCTTGTTAGACAGCCGTTCTTCGCCCCTGTGGAATCGCCGTCTGAAACAACTTGTCGTGCGCAGGCTTTTTCAGGAAGAGGCAGGCGGGGACTGAGACAAAAAAGCGCCTTTGGAGCGCTGCTCGGAGATCTGCGGTTCGACCGGTTTTCGGTTCTTTCGTTGGGGTCATGAGGAGTTTTATTTAGAAAGATGTTGAATGTTCTGGGAGATCTTTGACACTGACTCCGTGGATTTGGAGTTCACTAGATAAGCTTTTGATATAGAGATCACTGCAAAAATACTGTCAATAGCTCCAATGAGTAATGATGCGGTTTTTACTTCTCCTTTTTTGTTTTACGTTGTCGTACGAAAACTACTACAGCATTTATCCTATACATCTTTAGTACTTCATCAGTATTCCGTAATGCATCTAGGCTACTATAGATGCCGCAGCTGCTGCTACATGTGACTGTATTGACCGCAGTACTCCCGCTCTGTTATCATTGCTTTCATCGCCCATTTATATTTCTCCACAAGTCATGCTACTGCGGAATGTGCCTCTCTACTCTGTGAGAAAGGGTGGAGGTGTGGGGGCGGGGGGCTAGGGGGAGAGGCCTCTGGGACTTCTAAGGGGAAGCTGGGAGGGAAGGGCTCTCCAAGGGAATGGCTGTCTAGGTGAGCAGCTCTCCTTCCCGGCGCTGTCGCCGTGTTCAGTGTGGCTGTAAGCCTAATGAGGCAGCTTCCTGTCTGGCCTGCTCGCAGCTGATTCTGCCCGTCTCCTCCTCACGCTGTCTGCTCGTCAGCCTGTTTCATCTCCTCGTGTCCTCGTTGTCGTCACACTCACTGTCTATCATAATGTCGTCATCACTGTCTCGTATCTCAACATTCTTCGTCTTTTCCGTCGTCTATGACATCCAAAGCGGTCACGACATTCTTGTCTTTTCAATGCTTTATTATTGTATTGGTCTCCTCGTCGTCCTTTCTGCTTTATTCTTAGTTCTTACCTTGATCTCTTATCTTTCAGTTTCACTTATTCTGATCATTTTGATTTTTTTTTGCGTATGCTTATTCTTCTGCCTTTACACACACACACTCCCCGGTCCTTCTCCTGGTCCTCCCTTTCACCCTGGCCCTCCTCCTCTTTTTCCCTGTTCTCATCCTGGCCATCCTCCTGGTCCACCTTCTTCTCTTCCTCCTCCTTCTCTTCCTCCTCCTTCTCTTCCTCCTCCTTTTCGTCCTCCTCCTCTTTCTCCTCCCCTTCCTCCTATTCCTCTTCCTTCTACTGGTCCATCTCCTTCAGATTCTCCCTTTCCTCTTGGTCTTCCTCCTCCTCCTCTTTCTCCTCCCCTTTCTCCTATTCCTCTTCCTTCTCTTGGTCCATCTCCTTCTGATTCTCCCTTTTCTCTTGGTCTTCCTCCTCCTCCTTTTCGTCCTCCTCCTTTTCGTCCTCCTCTTCGTCCTTCTCTTTGTCCTTCTCTTCCTCTTCCTCCTCCTTTTCCTCCTCTTCCTCCTCCGATTTCTCCTATTTCTCCTCCTCTCGACCCGCCTCCTGGTTTTCCTCCTTTTCCTTCTAGTTCTCCTTCGCGTTCACCTGTTTTGCGTGCTGGTTTTGATTTCCTCCGTGACACCATCCGCCTCTATACTGCCTACTCCTTTACGCTTTTCTTCGATGTTTGCGTGTCTGGTGTCGGCTGGGCAAAGAAAGGGGGTTCAATACACGGTGTCTCTGACTGCACTCATTGGAGGTGGTGGTGGATGGGCAGGAAGGGGAAGACAGGGGGTGGGGGTGGGGGGCTTGGTGGTGGTGGTGGATGGGCAGGAAGGGAGGGCAGGGAGTGGGGGGCTTGGTGGTGGTGGGGTCGTTGTCATTAGTTGTAAGCACAGTCGGGACGACGTGGCCCAAACTCCACATCAAAAAGCAGGAAGCTCTCAGCCGCCCCTTGAACGTAGTAAGAGCATCCTTTAGAGACACGAAGTGTGGGACATACCCATTATGATTCCCTTCCTGTGTGGTTCAGATCACAAGCAACCTGTGGTGAAAAATCAGGTCGTAACTACATCGCACTCGGCGCACATTCTGCGTCTTAATGACCTGATGTAGTCCCAATGCTCCACATGTTGTCCCAATGGTCCACATTTTGTCACAATGCTCCACATTTTGTCCCAATGCTCCACGTTGTCCCATTGCCCAATGTTATCCCATGTTGTCCGAATGCTCAATGTTGTCCCAATGCCCCATGTAGTCCCAATGCTCCACATTTTGTCCCAATGCTCCACGTTGTCCCATTGCTCAATGTTGCCCCATGTTGTCCCAATGCCCCATGTAGTCACAATGCTCTATGTAGCGTCGTAGGCTGCTTGGGGCCGCCCTTGGTCCTATATGGGCTGGAGATAAGTCTTGACCCACCGTGCTTCCCTTTGCGACTCATAAGAGGCGAATGTTTCGGGAAATCGAGACTCGACTTGCATTTCCTCTAACCACTCTAGAGATTTTCTGTTCAAGAACATTGCATTGCCCACAAATGCTGATTGGCTTCAGAACTACATTCTTCATATCATCATCATCATCATCATCATCATCATCATCATCATCATCATCATCATCATCATCATCATCATCAACAACAACAACTGGGGCTGACCTTGGCTACTCAAGAAGGCCCCGAAAACATAGGAGCCAAGGTTGTTCCTGATGAGGGGAGCATCGCGTAGTTCCGACCTTGATTTGTATTCCCTCAGGCTTTGTTTCTCAGATACAATGTACACGCCTGTTGATGATTGGAAACCGAGTGAGAGGGGTGAGCGCTCTTCATGAGCGGGTGGGCTGTTGATGGGGTGGAGATTGGTTGATGGAGTGGGACTCCGTGACCAGGCAGTCAACGGTCCAGGCGCATGAAGCGGACCGCATTATGCAAGTGCAATCCGTCGCCATAGAGGATCCCTGCAGGAGTCGGTTTCTCCTCCCGTAATCGATCCTTGAAGGAGAGTTTTCGTCTTGTCTCGTTCTTCTTCCCAAGGAAACCGCGAGGCTGTGTCTGCAGTGTTCAAATGGGAGTCAAAACTCAATTAGAACTTTTTCTAATCTCCGTCTTTGCCTTTTGATTTTCACGTGGCGCCATTTGCTCTTGCTGCATGTTGCTTCTGCTGCTGCAGATGCAGCTGCTGCTGTTGCTAAGTGTCGCTATTACTGCTGTTACTACTTCTACTGCTGTCGCTGTTATTGTTTGAGTTTTGTTGCTGCTGCTGTTGTTAAGTGTCGCTATTACTGCTGTTACTACTTCTACTGCTGTCGCTGTTATTGTTTGAGTTTTGTTGCTGCTGCTGCTGCTGTTAAGTGTCGCTATTACTGCTGTTACTACTTCTACTGCTGTCGCTGTTATTGTTTGAGTTTTGTTGCTGCTGCTGTTGTTAAGTGTCGCTATTACTGCTGTTACTACTTCTACTGCTGTCGCTGTTATTGTTTGAGTTTTGTTGCTGCTGCTGCTGCTGTTAAGTGTCGCTATTGCCGCTGTTACTACTTCTACTGCTGTTGCTGTTTTTATTAGAGTTTTTGTTGCTGCTGCTGTTAAGTGTCGCTATTGCTGCTATTATACTTCTACTGCTGTTGCTGTTATTATTAGAGTTTTTGTTGCTGCTGCTGTTAAGTGTCGCTATTGCTGCTGTTACTACTTCTACTGCTGCTGCTGTTATTGTTAGAGTTTTTGTTGCTGCTACTGTTGTTTCTTCTACTATTGCTGCTGTTCCTTCTACTGCTACTCCTATTGCTGCTTCGGCTGCTGCTTAGCTTTCTGCAGCTTTCCTTGTTCTTCGCTTTATTCCCCATTCCTTGTTTCATTTCAGCAGCCCCCTCCGCTGATTCTCATGTTCTTGAGAAACGCAAGATTTATCAAATGTTACGCGACTTGACTTCTTCATAGGGCGTGGCATAAATCGCAAAGGTGAAAAAAACGCCCCAACAGTTTCCAGTTAGCGGAGCTTCAAGTATGCAAATCGTGTTATGTACACGGTGTTCCCATGAGCTGAGTTTGTCGGCTGCAGTGAAGTGGATGAAATGAAGTGAAGTGGTGGACGGATGTCAGTCTAATGGAAAATCAACAACATATGACTCGCGTGTGAAAAAAAGGGGGTGCGGGGTGGGAGGAGGTAGGGGGGGTGGGGGTGGGGGGTGGGGGAATTTGAGAAAGGCAGGAGGACGGGATGGGGAGATTGGTAGGGTGGGACAACCACCCAGAGGCGCATTCTGGGCGTGCGAAGGCAAACTGGTGCACAAGGACAGAACGTGCAGAGCGTCTCAGCTGTTCCATGTTGTTCTCAGTTGTTCCGTGCCAGCTGTCCAGACCAGGAAAGTGCGGACTATGATGCAGTGTGGCGTTTGGCGCCTGCAGTAGTCTTGCACGAGAGATGCGCGTCCTGAGGCAGTTCCGTAAGCACTGGCGTCTTTCATCATCTCCCCCAACACAGCACGTGTTGTACAGGATGGCCAACATATGTCTAAGCTTTTTTCCATGTCCAATTAATGCAAGTCTTACAGCAACGAATCGTTGCATGAAATTTTAATTGTGCGCCACAACCAATACGTAAATGTTGAGAATGATTTGTGGGGTGACTCTATTCATGTCCTAGTGGGAATCTCAATATTGAATACGCACTAAGTTATACTGGTGTAGGATGGTACACTCTCTCTCTCTCTCTCTCTCTCTCTCTCTCTCTCTCTCTCTCTATATATATATATATATATATATATATATATATATATATATATATTTTCCCTCTCGCCCCTCCGGGCACGGGGACATTTGTTCATCCGGGAATCTGTCTGGTGGTGGCTGGGAGGCCCTGCCTTTCTCTGGTTTCGCTCTGCTGTCATCCTTCCTGGACTTGTGTTGTTGTGAGCTGTCCACTCGAGGAATTCTGGGGAGGACGAACGATTCCGGAAGGGTGGGAATTGACCCTTCGGGCTTTTGGTTGACACGTGATTGTATATCCTGGATAGTGAGGCTAGAGGTGCAGGGGATCGCGGCAGACCCAACGGGAGCGGAGCAGACGTGCCTGGAATGGCAAGATTTTAGAACAGATGCTTTTTTTCTTTTATTGTTTGCCCCCGCAAGTTGCAGAAATACTTGACGTGCTTGAATGTGTTCCTTCTTTTTGTATTGGCAATGCCAGTGATTCTCCAGAGATTAATTGTAACATACACATAAGGGTATATATACGTTAATGCACACTGATGTAAACGACTACGATTTGATTCATACAGAATGAAGAGTGTGGCCCTGCCATTAAAAGCAGTTTGAACATATTTCAGGGTGATTTGATCATTATCCAGTTTGAAAATGGAAGGTTGGATCTAATTGATCTGACCGTATCACGTTGCCTGAACGCCTCTTTGACCGCTTGGGGTCGCCCTAACTGATGAGGAACACATCAAACTGCTCCGGTCACATGTTACACTTGAACGTTACCGTCACACCTGCCATTGTGTGGATAGCAATTCCTGATGGCCACGCATTTCCTTTAGGGTAAAAGTCTTGTTTATTATAAACGCAGCTGGCAACAGAGTAAATGCCTTCCAAACAAGAAGTAGAGATGATCTGTGTCCTGCAGTTTTCGGTTTTTACCAAGCTTTCATTAAGAAATAACCATCCTTGTGACATCGGCATCTCGGAGGGGAATATTCGCTTCTCTGTTAGATAAGCAAATGCCTCAGTGGCGTTGTTCCTATCGTTGAGTCTCGTGAGTCTATACCACTGTAATCCTGTTTCTGATGACAAGCGAATGGCACGCCCTGACCAACAATGAGAACACCGTCCAATTCCAGCGACTGACTCGTCTCGGCGCAATCACTCTCGGAATTGCGCGCGCGCGCGCGCGTGTGAATGTGTGTGTGTGTGTGAGTGTGTGTGTGTGTGTGTGTGTGTGCGTGTGTGTGTGTGTGTGTGTGTGTGTGTGTGTGTGTCTGTGTGAAAAAAGACTCCACGTTATCCGAACTGAACTGGATTTTCATTTGCCAATAAAGAACATTATCAGGAGAAAGGAGGGACGCAGAGTCTTGACTGACTGAGTCCTGCCTGGAGCGACGGCGACGTCGCAGTAAGTGGAATGTATATCCCCACTTTCGCAGAACCGCTGGCGCCGTCTGCCGTCATAATCATAAAGCTTAATTACAGACTCAGCCTGGCAGCCCAAGAGCTTGCCGCCTGGAGGGGTAAAGGAAGGGGGACGGGGGAGAAGAGGGTGGTGGTGGGGGAGGAGGAGGGGAGGGGGAGAAGGGGTAGTGAAGGAGGGGTGGGGGTGGAGAGAGTGGTGGTAGTGGCGCATGGTGGTGATGCCGGAGGTGGTGGAGATGTACGACCCGCCTGCTTGAATGGAGATAACATCAGATACGTGGAGTGGGGAAGAAGGAATTTTTACTTTCCTGGTTCTGGAGTTTTCTCCCGGTCCTCGTTCTCCTATTTTGACCTCGACCTCTCGTGACCATTTAGGCACTGCAGTGGAGTCCTTGACAGCTGAAGCTAATGGCAGCCCTGTTGTATCACGATTTGCTTCGTCTCTTCCTCTTGTCTTCTGGGAAGCGCAGTGACACTGGTGAGGCTCGGCTGGCTGGCATTCTGGCTGGTTGACTGACGTACTGGCTTGCTGGTTTCTGTCTGTGTGTCTGTGTAACTGTCTGTATGTCTGTCTGTCTGTTTGTGTGTCTGTGTGACTGTTTGTCTGTATGTCTGTGTGTCTGTCTGTGTGTCTGTCTGTCTGCCTGCTTGCCTGTCTGCCTGCCTGCTTGCCTGCTACCTGTCTGTGTGTCTGTCTTTGTCTCTCTGTCTCAATGTCTGCTGTCTGCTGCACAGAGAGAGAGAGATAGAGAGAGATAGATAGAGAGAGAGAGAGAGAGAGAGAGAGAGAGAGAGAGAGAGAGAGAGAGAGAGCTTGATGCCAGCCAGCTCTGTCATCCAAAGCATCCACCTAGCTACCTCTTCTCCTTCTGGTTCCTCCACCTCCTCTTTCCGCTCGCCTCCTCTTCAACCCCTCATCCTCCCTTCATCCCAGTCACACACTCCTCCTCCTTCATCTCCACCCCACCCCCTTCACTGCCCCCTCTCTTTTCCTCCAAGCACCCTTGTGACGCTAGCTCCGTCACCCCAGCCACGCTGCTGCTGGCACAATGTTTGGACAGATGTTTTGTTTTACAAGTATCTACCAGAGGCTGCCAGCTTTGTATGAAATGCAAATATTTGGCCTGCCTGACTCTGGGACTTCACCCTACCAGACGGATCTTGAGGCCGGAAGGATGTGTGGGATGAGGGATGGGTGTGGTGAGGGGTGAGGAGTGGGTTGAGGGGTGGAGAGGAAGGAGGATAGTCTGTTAACAGGATTTCGATTGCCCATCAAATCACGAGGCAACAGAGATGTGTGGGAAAGGGCTAAACTGCTGTGACGCTGGCTTGTGAAAATTACAGTTTTCGAGATGTGTTGCAGACTCCACAGAGAAGATTGTGAATTGTAGGCGCGAAGTATAGACAGAAATATCACTCATGTAGATTAATCTTGAAGTTTTCTTACTGACTATGGTAAACAAGTTCGATCACGTGGAGAGCAGTAGGTTTAGAAATTTCACTTCCCCTTGGGTTTCCTTGTTTTAGTGTGCAATATGAAAGACAAGGTTATCTTTGTTTCATGTTTGGAAAGGAAAGAAAAAGGACGTAGTATAGGATCGTATCCGTTGTATGGTATTTGTCGAAAAGGCCAGGGAGAAACAACAGAAGTAGAGAAATAAGGGATGAAAGACAAAATCTGCATAATTTGACATGCATCCGCAAAAGAAACTGAACTTTCTCTCTCTCTCTCTCTCATTGGAATCAGGGGGAGAGAGAGAGAGAGAGAGAGAGAGAGAGAGAGAGAGAGAGAGAGAGAGAGTATGCAGATTACAGCATTCGTAATAGGGGGAGATGGGGCTGGCGATGCTCACCCAGTCATTACCGGCAATGCGGCCATCCTGGGGAGAGGTAGGGGAGGGGAAAAGAAGGAAGAAGCAGGCAGCAGCTTGTAACTCCCAGGGCCTTCCTCTGCGCTCAGCCTCACTCCCCCAAGGCGTCCTGCTGCTGACTGGTGCATTGAGGACTGGGGACCCCTCGCCACTCGCTCTCACGCAATTAGCGCGGGCCGCATCGGGCTCTCGACCAATACACGGTGGTCTCCCCTGGCTCACTGGTGGAAGGGCAGGTAGCCTGGAAGAGTGGAGAGAGAGAGAGAAAGAGAGATTGATTGATTGATTGATTGATTGATTCTTTATTTATCAAGGATGAAATTTTAGGCATTTCTGCCTTTCTTACAAATTGTCCTTGCTCATAAAGAAATGAAAACATTGATAATTAAGACACAAAATACACAGTAGCTAATCCATGTACAACAGTTGGTAAGATATATGAAGAATATGATCAACAATGACAAAGATTTTAGTATATGTCTTTGACAGCTGTCAGCTCAGTGAGTCTTTAAGATCAAGCAATACGTGTCATATGTACAGGCGACAGAAGTGAGATCATCTGAATAGATAATCACGTATGGATGCTTTAAAAGACGTCAAGGAAGTATTGTTCCTAAGGTGCAATGGAAGTGTATTCCATATCATAACACCTGAATATGTAATACTGCCTTTGAAAATGTCTATTCTAGGTTGTGGTAGAATGAAAGTGTTGCGAGATAGTGAATGGCTTGTTTGGGGACGAATGAAGAGATCAGTAAGATACTTTGGTGCTTGTGAATGAGCAATTTTGTGCATAAGGATGCATTTATTGAGGACGAGGTGTTTTTGGAAGGGTAGTAAGCCAAGATTTTTTATCTTTTCATCCGTAGACAATGTTGAGTCGGAAATGGTAACCTTGGCAGCTCGTCTGTACAGTGATTTAATCTTGTTCAAGTGCACTGCCATAGAGCCATCCCATACTACAGATGCAAAATTAATATGGGAATTTATGTGTGCGTGAAAAAACATTATGCATGCATTGGTGGTGACAAAATGCCTCAGTTTGGAGAGAAGGAAAATGTTCTTAGCAATAGTTTTGCATAAGGAATTGACATGTTGTTCCCAAGTTAGTTGTTCATCAACAATTATGCCTAGCACTCTGTGTTCAGAAACTTGCTCAATGATTTCATTTTCTAGCATAAGGTTGATGGTTAGGGATTGTCGTTGACGTTTTTGTCTTGTAGTTAGGATCATGCACTTGGTTTTTGAGGGGTTTATGACCATTCTATTTGATGAACACCATTTTTGTAAATCATCAAGGGTAACGTTCAGGGTGCATTGGATGGAATTTATGCTTCTGTCACTTACGCTGATAATGGTGTCATCTGCAAACATAGTGCATTTGATACTTTCATTTGATATACTCAATGGTAGATCATTGATATACAAGCTAAAGAGCAATGGACCTAAAATTGAGCCTTGTGGAACCCCTGACTTTACCAATCGTCTCGAGGAATACGACCCGTTGACATAGACACATTGGCTTCTATGCGTCAAGTATGATCGGAAGAAGGAGACTGATGTTGGATTTTTCAAGTACATCGAGAGTTTATCAAGGAGAATTTTGTGGTCAACTAGGTCAAATGCCTTTTTCAAGTCCAAGAAAATGGTACCAGACAGTTCACGGTTGTTTATGGCTGATAGCCAGTCATTCACCAGGAAGGATAAAGCAGTTTGGCAGGAGTGATGGGCGCGAAAGCCGGATTGCAATTGATATAATAAGTCAAATTGCTCAAGATACGAGAAAAGATGTTTGTGAACGTGTCTTTCTAGTGGTTTGGAGA
>JAWQFJ010018693.1:5000-17500 GCA_034096865.1 Theodoxus fluviatilis
AGTGGAGCATTTGTATTTGGACTACAAAATGAGTGCAACAACCGTTTATCTCATCCAAAAAAGTGTATTCACTGTTGCATGGTAAGTTTTCTCTGAAAGGAAAGTGTATTTTGGCGTAAGAATGGCCGTCTTGGTTTACTTTCGAGTCGGAAGCTATAGGCAGGAACATTTTCACTGCAAAATCTGCGTGCTATTCGTTTAAGATGGATGGAATGAATGGAATTTTAGTATCGCAGCCTCTCTGGACTATGTAAAGCCTTATTTGTTGAAGGCAAATAGAGTAAAAGGGCTGAAGACAAGCAAAGCAAATAATAAAAAATACAAGAAAACCTTTCGTTACTTGTATGTACAATCATTGCAATTTAGTCATAATTCTCCGATTTTTTAAATTTATTGGTTTCCAAAGCTTTACTTAAGATAATCCATGGAAATGTACCTCTCTTCTTGGCCTGCAAAAACAACTGTAGACTGGATGCACTATTGCTACAGAACCAATCTTGCATATGCTAGAATTTAATATTTGAATGAAGGGCGTGCACTGACCTACTCATTCACGCCATCTACTTGGAGCACGGATTCTGATGATACGAGACGCAACGCCTGCAATACACCAAGCCACAGTTGAGCGCATACAAAGAAAGGAGAGAGAAAGGCGATCACAAGCAACTGCAGCAACAGACGTTATAATGAGCCTGTGATCGTTCCCTGCATGAAAACGATTAACTGGAATGCACTCGGTTTGAGGTGGTGGAATGGACAGCAACAAAAACTTGCCTGCCTCAGGAGTGGCGGACACTCCCACGCGCACTTCCCTCGCGGCCGGCCTTTTTAGCAAGGTGGAAAGGCAAGGAGTGATCACGTGCAACTCTGATCGATTCCATCTGCACTCTACATTCAGTACGTGAGCAGCTGATGAGCGGTTGATTCGAACGCACTCCTGACCCCCTCACAGCACTCAAAAAGAAAGAAAGTGCAGCGAGAAGGCAAGGTCATGCGTTGACTGGTCGATGGTGAATTGGGACGAAGACCATGAGACAGCAAAATATCGTGTCATGCTAGGTGTGTTCTGGACGTTGTGTGCCTTCTCGCCTCTTCACGCTATTCAGAAGCAAGGCCACCAATGGAATACAACAACTGGAAGCACAGGCTGAGATCAAGAGGCGAGCGACGCCCAGTAATTGCGCCCATTCCTTTAAGTTGATCCGATTTGAGCAGAATGTTACAGAGGCTTTTGCTTTTGAATTCGCATGCAGATGCTTTCCTCGTGTTTCCAAAAGCAGTCCATCTCAAGTACGGATCACATCAGCAACGAATCCCCCCCCAACCATCCCCTTACCCCACCACCACCACCCCCACCACCCCCGCAAGAATGTATCCACCGCATCTCCCTACACAATGTGTGAAAAGCGAATAACGAGAGGAACCGAGGCCTGATTTTCTCTTGCTCTATCCAGCTCTAATGATTGTTGTAGTCCACGGCCCTACATAGTCTACCAAGGCTGGTAGGTCGTATACCACGGCCCTACATAGCCTACCAAGGCTGGTAGGTCGTATAGTCCACGGCCCTACATAGCTTACCAAGGCTGGTAGGTCGTATAGTCCACGGCGCTACATAGCCTACCAAGGCTGGTAGGTCGTATAGTCCACGGCCCTACAAAGCCTACCAAGGCTGGTAGGTCGTGTAGTCCACGGCCCTACAAAGCCTACCAAGGCTGGTAGGTCGTATAGTCCACGGCCCTACATAGCCTACCAAGGCTGGTAGGTCGTATAGTCCACGGCCCTACAAAAACTACCAAGTCTGGTAGGTCGTATAGTCCACGGCGCTTCAAAGCCTACCAAGGCTGGTAGGTCGAATACCACGGCCCTAGATAGCCTACCAAGGCTGGTAGGTCGTATACCACGGCCCTACAAAGCCTACCACGGCTGGTAGGTCGTATAGTCCACGGCCCTACATAGCCTACCAAGGCTGGTAGGTCGTATAGTCCACGGCCCTACATAGCCTACCAAGGCTGGTAGGTCGTATAGTCCACGGCCCTACATAGCCTACCAAGGCTGGTAGGTCGTATAGTCCACGGCGCTACAAAGCCTACCAAGGCTGGTAGGTCGTATAGTCCACGGCCCTACAAAGCCTACCACGGCTGGTAGGTCGTGTAGTCCACGGCCCTACATAGCCTACCAAGGCTGGTAGGTCGTATAGTCCACGGCCCTACAAAGCCTACCAAGGCTGGTAGGTCGTATAGTCCACGGCCCTACAAAGCCTACCACGGCTGGTAGGTCGTGTAGTCCACGGCCCTACATAGCCTACCAAGGCTGGTAGGTCGTATACCACGGCCCTACATAGCCTACCAAGGCTGGTAGGTCGTATACCACGGCCCTACAAAGCCTACCAAGGCTGGTAGGTCGTATACCACGGCGCTACAAAGCCTACCAAGGCTGGTAGGTCGTGTAGTCCACGACCCTACATAGCCTACCAAGGCTGGTAGGTCGTATAGTCCACGGCCCTACATAGCCTACCAAGGCTGGTAGGTCGTATAGTCCACGACCCTACATAGCCTACCAAGGCTGGTAGGTCGTATAGTCCACGGCCCTACATAGCCTACCAAGGCTGGTAGGTCGTATAGTCCACGGCGCTACATAGCCTACCAAGGCTGGTAGGTCGTATAGTCCACGGCGCTACATAGCCTACCAAGGCTGGTAGGTCGTATAGTTCACGGCGCTACATAGCCTACCAAGGCTGGTAGGTCGTATAGTCCGCGGCGCTACATAGCCTACCAAGGCTGGTAGGTCGTATAGTCCACGGCCCTACATAGCCTACCAAGGCTGGTAGGTCGTATAGTCCACGGCGCTACATAGCCTACCAAGGCTGGTAGGTCGTATAGTCCATGGCCCTACATAGCCTACCAAGGCTGGTAGGTCGTATAGTCCACGGCGCTACATAGCCTACCAAGGCTGGTAGGTCGTATAGTCCACGGCGCTACATAGCCTACCAAGGCTGGGAGGTCGTGTAGTCCACGGCGCTACATAGCCTACCAAGGCTGGTAGGTCGTGTAGTCCACGGCGCTACATAGCTTACCAAGGCTGGTAGGTCGTATAGTCCGCGGCGCTACATAGCCTACCAAGGCTGGGAGGTCGAATACCACGGCGCTACATAGCCTACCAAGACTGGTAGGTCGTATAGTCCACGGCGCTACATAGCCTACCAAGGCTGGGAGGTCGTATAGTCCGCGGCGCTACATAGCCTACCAAGGCTGGGAGGTCGAATACCACGGCGCTACATAGCCTACCAAGGCTGGGAGGTCGAATACCACGGCGCTACATAGCCTACCAAGGCTGGGAGGTCGTATAGTCCACGGCGCTACATAGCCTACCAAGGCTGGTAGGTCGTGTAGTCCACGGCGCTACATAGCTTACCAAGGCTGGTAGGTCGTATAGTCCGCGGCGCTACATAGCCTACCAAGGCTGGTAGGTCGTGTAGTCCACGGCGCTACAAAGCCTACCAAGGCTGGTAGGTCGTGTAGTCCACGGCGCTACATAGCTTACCAAGGCTGGTAGGTCGTATAGTCCGCGGCGCTACATAGCCTACCAAGGCTGGGAGGTCGAATACCACGGCGCTACATAGCCTACCAAGGCTGGGAGGTCGTATAGTCCACGGCGCTACATAGCCTACCAAGGCTGGGAGGTCGTATAGTCCACGGCGCTACATAGCCTACCAAGGCTGGGAGGTCGTATAGTCCACGGCGCTACATAGCCTACCAAGGCTGGGAGGTCGTATAGTCCGCGGCGCTACATAGCCTACCAAGGCTGGTAGGTCGTATAGTCCACGGCGCTACATAGCCTACCAAGGCTGGGAGGTCGTATAGTCCACGGCCCTACAAAGCCTACCAAGACTGGTAGGTCGTAAAGCTTTCTTCGTTCATTTATTGATTGGCGACGAAATAAAGAAAAACCTCATACATTTCGGACCACTGTACACGTCATCCATGATTTTTCTCAAGCACAGCTCTTTTTCAGCAGGGTCCTCTCCGTACCTGTGCGACCTCTCCAGACTCTGTGCCAGGGACGCGGCGAGCGGGGGTCATCTCCACCCAAAGCAGGCACGCAGGCAGTCCCCATGGTCCTTCATTGCCCCGCCATTACGGACTCGGGCAGCGACAAAGTGAGGTAGAGACGCCGCCATGGAAAATGATGGCCAATGGCCCTCTGACGGCCGGTGATTACCCGTGATTAATTCAGCGGGAATGCACGATCGATTGAGTATCGAACCATCGTCCCCAGCACTTCCATTGTGCGGGGCGTGCGTGCACTGGAGTCACCCGTCGCCAACGAGCGATTCATGGGCACCGCGGCAGTGGACGCCATTTTGGCGGGAAGATCAAAGACGCCCATCGCGTTTGGAAGCTGGCAGGCAGGGAACGGCAACCTGCCCTGTCGCCCATCAATCTGTATTGGTTATCGATCTGCGCTGTCCGTCCAACTGCATCGTCACCCATCTGACAGTCTGTCTGCATTGCTCGTAAGTGTAAATATGAATCCAACTTCCTGGTCTGCCAACCTGCAGAAAGCGTAATTGCGTATTGTGTATCCATGTGTAGCGTCCGTCAGTCTGTTTCGGCTTTGGATTGTATCTTGATCTGTCTTATTATTCTACATCTGTCGTCACGTAGGCTTGGGCACCAATCAGATTCATGGTCAGTCCTCTCTGTCTAGCCAACCTGATCCTGCTTCATTCCGCATTTTCCAACAATCTTCACTGATCTTGTATTTATTTAAGTCAGTCATTGATATCGTTCTCAACCATGCACTATCACCAGTCAGCATCGTCTTTGATTTATTACATGACACGTCGACTTAAACACGATGTAGACCATTACACTGTCCGTCAAGTTGTAATATCGATTTCTGCATTGCTCGCCCTCATCTTTTGTTTATCTGCCGTGATGTCGACTAACCCTTTGCATTGCCAAGCCAATCTCTCTGTAGCGGGCAGGCAGTTGTATTTCTGACCATCTATAGCATTGTTTCTGTAGCACTGATGATCCAGCAGCGAAGTTCATCTATATGTATCATCCATCCATATGATGCACGTCTATTCTTGCAATGGAAACAGATCATACAAATGAACAAACAAACATAGAAACAAGTAAAAAAATTACATCAAGCTAGCTCATTCGTGTGTATGCCCAACTCTATTCATTCCTTTCCATCAACGGATTTGTCAAGAATGCTTAATCGGCACCCATGAACCATGTTGGAAGACGGATGTTCTGACGAAGCAAATCGTATAGAGATGCACGGAGATAGTGTCTGAGACGAAAACTACTGAAACATGCACAACTTGGAAGGGAGGGGGGAGGGGGACGGAGGAGAGGCGGGAGGGGGGCGGGGGGGGGGGGGGAGGGATCTTTAAACGAACGCAAAAGGCTCATATCCACCGATATCTAGACCATACCAATCTCACACAAAGCCAGCTGAACAAATAGGAAGACTGAAGCATAGTTCTTTGTAGGAACAAACATGCATGCAGATGCGTATGTGTGTTAACGAGCATAATACCGTGCGCGTTCCCACGTGACTGAGCGGATGCACAAGTCCACGGTGCCAAAGGAAATGAAAGCTCCAGGACGTAAATACGACCCGTGTATTACAAAAAGGAAGAAGACTGCACGCACAAAAGGCCTCTCTCGAGTCTGAGTTACCCGGTGCACTTGCCAATCCAACAATTACTGACTAAAAGCTTTGCTTTATTCACTGGCTGAATGAAATATTGCAAACCGATCCCTCGCACTCATTGAACCATGTTTGTGCTACTTGTCTCAGAAGAATGGATACCTTGTACTCGACTGAACTGACTCTGCAACAGAGCCGGTAAGGTCTGTGACAAATATTGCTCAATCTCGAATAACTTTGGTCAATACCACACAAGGCGTCTTTGAGGGCTTGCCCCAACTACAAAATCCTGCTTGTCCACGATTAGATGTTTATTTGTAATGCAACAGCGTTAGGCGTCATCGATTCGAGCAACCCTCACTTTCAAATCACAAATGATGGACTGTAGTGGAAAATCAGACGGGTTTTTAGTCTTTACTTTTCACAAAGGAGTTTCAAATGAACGAGTGTGTTGCAGTCGCTTCCGGCTAGAGGGCGCAGCGTTCCAAGCTGCGTGGATCCCAGAGTTGATGCTTTGAGTACGGTGCTTGATTCACATTGCTTCTCCCCACCCGGGAATGAAAATCGGGTATATACCCCTGAGGGCAGCGATGGCACACTGTGAAGCAATATACCCCTGCATGCGACCACGAGCCTGCGCTGGGATGGAAAATTCAACAGGGAATGGAGTCGGTGCTGGTACCTGACTGTGTGCGTCCTGTCTTATTGTGTTTGTCATCAGGTGCTAGTGAAGGATTGATCAAGCGGCCCGGTGATCAGGAGGCAAAGTATAAAGCAGCTTGAGACCCGGTCACGGATGATAAGTCGCTATATAAAACCACACTTTAAACTTTTATTTCAGTTTGTCAAGAAACGATATCTGTATTATGATGACATTCATACTGCTCTGCATCGAAACATATCCTGTAATGAACTATCACTAATAACTCGCTAAACTCTTTATCACACCAGTATTGCATTTTTTTAAATACATTTTTTCCGAGACGTAAATCGGGAAGTCGCTGGTTTGATCACTATGTGATGTTTGGAAGCTTACGCTAGGAACCTTGCAAGATCTCGTGAGGAATGAGCCGGTGTCATCATGTGTCAACATGATGAAAGCAGATACATAGGCAGAAAAATGTTTGACACATGTTGACATCGGCCTTTATTTTTGCCAACAAGGTGGGCGAAGCAATGCGCCCTTGTTCTATTCTTTGCATGTTTCCGGTTGTACAGTAGCTACCATGTTTTTCTTTGCTTTTACCTGCTGATAGACTATACAAACTACTTGCATGCACAATTGCTCACGCACAGCTCACACGAAAAATCTTAACACCTACCACCGTTGATATAATTATATGCGTGTATATTTGCTCTTATAGAAATAAACCTGTCTTACACGAGGTGATTCAACACATTCTACACTGGCGCTGTCTACACGACCAAAATAACCACACCAAGTGATCGCAGAGCACTACTGATGCACTTGCTCCACTACACACAATGCGCAACGCGATTGGCTGCCACAATAACACGTGCCGAGAGCGTCAGTGTGGATGGAGCGTTTGAAGTTGCGTCGTGTACGACGGGCTTTCGCACATAGTTTCACGTGCACGTTCATCCGTTCCCAACCACTGGCTAATGAATGCGCTTGCTCATAAAATCCACACGCATCTTCAGCTCCCTGCTCTAAAACCTACATCCCCGAACTCGTCCTTTGAAGTGGGTTTCCCAATGCAGCAGTTTGATAGTTAATTGCCACAATCGGCTTTTTATTTCAGCGGCAGCGAAAGTTGCACTCCGCTGCCACCACAACACATCAAACAATTACTACGACAGCTGTATGAAAAAAAATGAAAATGAAATGTAGGAGAAAACTGGAACGCATGTGTGCACTCCGCTGCGTGCGTCACAAAGGAATCATTCATCGGGACTGTCGATCACAGAGGGAAGCCAGCCTATGTTTTCCTCTTTCATTTCATGAAAAAAATCTACATCCTCCACCAATGACGTGGTATATACAGGCATATACAGCATTTACCTTAACAAGGCAGGGACAAGGGAAAACCCTGTGACAGTGTGAGTTAATTAAATTTAATGAAACAATACCAAAATAACCAAATAGATCAACATTGTAATACACGTACCAAAAATAGGTGTTGGTCCACGGTTGAAGCCTTCAGTGACACAAGAGCGAGCAACAACTAAACAACACGGAACCGAAAGGATTAAGGGAAGCAATCACACTCGTGTGTGAAAGATGTGTACACATGTACTTGTCCCCCTTCTTTTCGGTTCCGTGTTGTTTAATTGTTGCTCTTGTGTCACTGAAGGTTTCACGCCGTGGGCCAACACCTTTGTTTTGTACGTGTATTATAATTTTGAGCTATTTGGTTATTTTGGTATTGTTTCATTAAATTTAATTAACTCACAGGGTATTCCCTGGCCCCTTCTTTGTTAAGGTATATATATACATGTATATGCCATACAACCCTGAGCAGCAATCAATTGTGTGTGGAAGACGTATGCAATGACATAGTACAGAAATCTACTGCGACGAACGTGGGAGGCTTCCCAGTTTTTACTGAGCTAATTTCCGAAAGTTCCAACCTAGGGTGGTTTATGAAGATAACTTTATTTATTGATCAACTGCACGCTGCAGTGAATTATTTGGGAAATTTCCAAGTCGAAATTACGGGAAATTCTCCAGGAAAAAATATTTCAGGAAAGTACACGTGGTGATGTGTATACGTTTAAGAATTTTTGTAGAGACGGTGTTCGTATTGTGATGGTGGCTCCTGGTAGACTCATAGGTCTTGGTTTCAATAACCGATGAAGCACACTACTTAGAGAATGAGTTCCAGGCTAATACGTGAGAGTTGTAAAAATGCCCAGGGAAGTGAAGCTGACCAAATTCCGGTGGCGTCGCTGGTGACTCAAGTCACGCATTAGCCATGCAGTGGTAATTGCTTGACATACTTCTGTTTGTCATATATAAACTAACAGAGTTTTCCCTTAAAACCGAGCGTGATTCTGCTTACATGCTTATAAAGGAAATAACGTTTGCATGCGTCTCGTCAAAATGGCCCTGTCCAGGCTAAAGCTCCAAGTCGTTCGAACGGACATGACTTACAGAAACTTTAAGAAAATGTTCACGAAACATAACGTTAACAAGATGAGAACGCATTCGTCCGGCTCTTCTGCCGTGCAAACTAACTGCAGAGAACATTTTTTTACTGTTTGGTTTATAGCAATCAGAAAAAGGTGAACATCAACGGGCAGAGTTGTGAATGACAATTGACATCATTCATATCTCATAATTTCACCTTCAGCCCAGGAAATGTTTTGAGAGCACTTCCGTGAAACTACATGCGAAGAAACCCCTTTTAAAACATTTGTGAAATTTCACGTGAACGCCGTTATTTCCGATGCACGTCAAAAAGGTCTTACTTATGCAGTCCATCAATAAAAAGTTTTCAACCAATTTTCAACAAATCCCCAAAGTTTCGAACTAAAAACCCTTAATCTTGTTCCAAAGAACGGTTGGGTATGATCTCACGCTTCGTCACTCACCGAAATTCTTTCAAACTTTTCTTATCAAGAGACGGGGAAGAGGAGGGAAAATTGGGTCGAAATGAATTTCTCGTTTTTGGAATCGCCTCTGAGACGAAATTCCTAACCTTCGGAGTGTGCATCGAAGCGGAAGGAGCCATATTAATAGCCTCGTGAAGACGGCGCAATTGTTCTTGAAGCGATGGGAACTCTACGAGAAGTGGGAAGAAAATGACTTTTTTCCTCTCCTCGGGCAAGACCGTGGGTGACCGGGCGGAAGGGACATTGAGAAATGGCCAGTGCAGTCCATCAGGGAGCGCCAGCTAATCGCTGCAATTTCTTTCCAATGAGCTCCGACGGGTAGGTAGTAGCCACTAATTTATTTCTCCGTCGCTTCTGCAGTGTGTAATTATTTACAGATCTGCGCATCGAATTGAAGGAGAAGGTGAGGACCCAGCCGCCCCTTTTTCTGCCCCTCCACCCCCATCTTCCACCTCCACCCCCATCTTCAACCTCCATCCCACCCTCCTACCCCCCAAAAAAAATACCACGTCTCGCCTGGCCCGGATCTTCCACATAAAAGCGTTCATCAATTATCTCGCTCGGCGATTCGGACCCGATGAAAAATTTCTCCAAAGAGAAATGAAGGTGGCGGGCCCGGGGTGATTATTTTATTATCGCTTGTGTCACATTAAAAAAGCTCAAAACGAAGATAGATTGTCGACGGGCGCCCCAAAACGAGAGACTGTAAGAGGCAGGGACCTCCGGCGAGAACCCTGGTCGCCCATCGCAGGAATAATTATCGGGGGGGAGGCCCGCCTTCAGGGGTGCTCCGTGTCTGCTGAGGCGCACAGCAAACGTGCGGAGAGAGGAGCCCTGCGATATCAATCATTTTCATTATAGCGGGATTTTTTCCGTCCTATTAGAGGCGGGCTCGAAATTAAATTGTCTCTGTCACGTGGAAAATTCGAGGCCTCTGTACTGGCCCGTCCCTGCCACTTCCCGCCCGACCCTCCCCAATTCAATTTTCCCCCTAATCGTTGCCTCTGACAAGAAAACACATTCTCCGGTCTTTTTTGATCTCGTATTAGCTGTCCCTCTGCACTCCTCCCTCGAATTTCTTCACCGGGAGAGAGGCAAAGTCTGCGAGGGAAGGAGAGATGGGAGGAGAGGACGAACACGGCAAGAGGGGAGAGACGAGAAGGAGAAGGAAAAGAAGAGGATGGGAGGGGGAAAATCAATTTTAACTAGCGTTTAATGGTGACCCAAGGAGGGACTAGCCACTGCCTGCGTTCCAGACGAGGTTGACCTTTTATTGAAGGAGCGTGGCGGACATTTGCAGACAGTCAATGTGAAACGCATGAAGTTGCTGTCCGATTTAGAAGTCTCGTCAACAATCGATCATGCGTTCCAATCGCCGTGCCTGTTTTGGAGTCTTGTTGTTTAACCCTCTGTCGGGCTTTCTTATCGAAAAGCATTGATGTATTCCTAAGATCTGCGAGTAGATGACTCGCATACACAATTGCCAGTGTATTCTAAGAGTATAAACATGCTTGTTTTTATTTGTGCAAAGAAAATATTTTGAGAACAATGTTTCTTTGTCTTTGGTACATGCGTCTTACGCTCACACGCCATATACACCTTATGATTATTTTATTTTTTATCGTTATCTCAGGCAGGATGAAACGGTGTTATATATTTAATTAGTCATAAGACAAGAATGATTCACATGTTTGGTCGTTTGAGCCTTTTATTTTTCCATTTCTAAGTGGACATCAAAGTAAGATACGTCACTGATCACCAACAATGTTTCTAAAAAATCAAGCAGTACTGAAAACGAACATGTGTTACGACAGGCTTTTAATACTGAGAATTCTCATGATTTTAATTTTGAAAGATGATCTTTGTAATACAAAACACTTTCGTCCTAAGATAAACATTACAGGAAACCAATCTTTAAAGCCGGTCACTAGACATTTCAAGAAATCGGGAGAACAAGGCTGGTTAAATCCTCTTCTGACTGCGGGGAAAACTGAAGGAGACAGCGGTCTCCACATCCACCCCCTCCTTGCCTCCTCCTTGCCCCCTCTTTCGCCCCCAACCCGGCCCTTTTCACGCTCCCTCACCCTGGCTCAGCCGGGACGTGCCAGTAATTCCATTTTCCCTCGATTTGTCCCCCACCCCTCCCCACCCCCACCCCTCCCCACCCCCACCCCTCCCCACCCCCACCCCTCCCCACCCCCACCCCTCCCCCCCCACCTTACCTCCGCCCTATCCCCCACCCGCATCCCCCGCCTGCCATCCAGATTGGCGACTGTACCCTCTGCCTCCAGCCTTACTCCCCAGCCCCACCCTCTGTCCTCACCTGCCCCCCCCCCCCCCCCCGTCTCCGTCGGGACCGCTGACCCGAAGTGGTCAGCCCCGAGGCTTGGTGTTCGGGTCTCCGATGCTCACAAACACATGAAAATTCAATTTTACGCACCCCCACCCTCCCGCCTCCCTTCCACCCACCCTCCCCAACCTGCGAGGAGACTCTGGGAAGACGACTTTGATGCGGTCAGACGTTTCACGGCAGATTTGGCGATCTTTGTTTCGGAAAATGATGTAATGCCAGGCACCGACAGGTCTTGAGTCTGACGGTGAAGCTAGCAGGCAGTGGCCTCTCTTTCCGCCTTCCTCTGTGACTCTATGGCTTGGTGCGTCTGGGTCAAACGCATTACACGGTACTTCGACTGCAGACTGCCTCTCACCCCGAGACGCCCGTCTCTGGGGCTCTCTATACAGCGAGGGGGAGTTACCAAGAAACGCCGACCCAGTCTCAAGCAAGAGATTGTGTCCAGCCGATCTCATCACCCTAACCCTACGAGGACCCATCTTGAAGAAATAGAAAGAAAAAAAGCATGAGCTAGGTTACCATTCGCCTCGCTTCCAGTCATCACGAATGTGGCGAGGAAGTTGCGGAGAAATGATCCATAGGAAAAATTGCTTCATGGCCCATGCTGAATTCACGCCAGTCAGAGTCAAGATCATCTATCATCGGACGACGGGGGGTTGAGAGAAAAAGACGCTCCACAGTGTTTTCCAGGATGTTGCTGTGTGTTGCCTCGGCCAAGTCACCCGGACAATCTCTTCGAGTCGTAACGACATTTTCTTTGTAATGCTGAGCGTTTTTCTACCTCGCGCATACGGTACGTATACAAGTAAATCTGCTTTTAAAAGTTTAAACTAAGCTAATTTTCTAAATCAGGGCTTCAGAAGTTGCTGTATGAAACAATTTCCAAAGGGTTACGCTATCAAGG
>JAWQFJ010018693.1:22500-25456 GCA_034096865.1 Theodoxus fluviatilis
CTATCTATCTATCTATCTATCTATCTATCTATCTATCTATCTATCTATCTATTTCTGTTTATCTAATGTCTGTCTGTCTGTCTGTCTGTCTGTCTGTCTGTCTGTCTCTGTCTCTGTCTCTCTCTCTCTCTCTCTCTCTCTCTCTCGTGTCTGCAACTACTCAAGCTGATAGAAAACCAGTTTCACAATGTGTTAGCATGTGCTAAGTCAAGGCGGCATTTTCCGAAACCGACAAGTGAGCAAACATCGCTAAAGGCTACGACAGACGTACCGTTTTTCCAAGCCGATTTTGAGGCCGATTTGGTCTGACCGTTGTGTAAAAATCGGGTTAATAGCCACACGCAACGATAAGCAGTCGAGCCGTGCCGACCTTTGTTGAAGACATCCCAAATAACTGGTTGGGCATTCAACTGACTTATCAAATATTCACTCTGTTCTCTGTTCAGTTTTGTCTTCGCCGCCATGTTTGTCAAAAGTTCTTCAGCAAGACGCTTTCTGATTGGTTGAAATCTTGGAATCGATCTGGACCGGGTCCGTAGAATAGAGCATGCTCTATTGACAAGAATCGGATCGGATTGTATGCAAATGAGTCGACCGTATCGGCAGCAAAATCGTGGGACAAACGGTACGTCTGTCGGCGCCTTAAGAGCTTCAACTGCTTTCCAAAGCCGATATCTTTCAAAGTAGAGGTAGAGTGAAATCATCTACAACTCTGTCGAGTTTTGCTCACCTCATACACAAACCGATTCCCCTATGAAGAGTCCTACAAAAAGTAACCCCTAAAAAGATCGGTATACACCCGATGGAAAAGAAGGCCGAAAGAGGTCGAGGTGGGCAGGGGTGATGGGGCGAAGGTGAGAATGAAATTGAACCGTTCGATAGCGACTAATACAAAAATAAGTGTGAGACCGCAGTTGTGATAGATTCTTACGTAACTTTTTTGCAGTATAACACGACAAAGATGAAATAAAATACTATTCTCTCGTTGTTAAGCTCTTGCCTGACTGTTGTTCACTCTGACAAGCCCTAATGTAAGAGTGATTTGCGGTAGCTCATATAAGTCTCTTCTTTCTTGCATCTCTGACAAACTGTCTGAGAATGTTTACAATAGTCTCCCTGGATAGACCCCCCTCGGGAGCCAAAGTGTGATCTCTTGGCCACCTCTTAAGAAGCCATGGCGGCTTTTCCTCTTTCACTTTGATTATTCCAAACATCTCATCCCTCCTTTTTCATAAACCCTCGCTACCCCGCCTCCCTTTTCCTTTCTCTAGATTCTGTTCATATTCTTCCTTCTCCGAATAGTTATAGTCTCCTCTATCATTTTATTCCTGCTCCTGTAGCTCTCCTAATAATATTAAAAAGACTTCTACCCAGTAATGTCTCCCTATAGTATAACTCTAGCAGTGCTGCGTAAAGGGGGTGAGGAGAAAGTCGAGACCGGAGTAAAATGCCCTCTCCTTTGATTTTGGACATAATAGTTGTCTCGCTGTCCTCTTTAAAGATAGTCTGTCGCCCCTTGCTCTCTCTGATCTTTCTACGCTTTGGGGAAACTTCACTTTAACCTTAGTCGCTGCCTCTTCGCACCGTATTGGACCCTAGCCTTCGTTGAAAAGTACGTTCTCGCACCTTATGCTGGTATTATGGAACTTCTGAGAATATCTTGAGGCACCTCTGGACCTCTACAAACGCCTCCCCTGCTCTAGCGATTATGTCCGCAACGTGCGCATTAATTGGGGAAATATTCGTATACACTTGTAGCACTTGTGTGATTAAAGTTGAACTGCACCGTAAAAGAAGGTGCTAGGAAGGCCGAGGAGAGGCAGCGGCGAAAAGGGAGAGAGGGAAAAAACGAATTTAGGAGTTGGAAGGAGAAGAGGAGAAATACCGGCTATGCCGGAGGTTGATCCCAACTGAATTTCTGAATTACACACTTGGCTGTTGAGAAACAACATCCCCCTCAACATAATTACTTTACCAGAACAAAGAGATAAAAAAATGCTCAGGGGGGGGATAAGTTTTTAACGCATGACACAATTATTACAATGTAATATGCGTCCATAAAAAACGACACTTTCTAGACACCCAGAATTTATATCCTCTCTCGTCTTTGTCTCTCGTCTGTCTCTCTCTCTCTCCTTTTTTCCTCCTCTCCTCTCGTCAATAGATTCAACAACTTCTCTACGTATCTCTTCTCTCCCTCTCTCTGCTCTCTCCTTTCTCTCTCTCAACTCCTCCCTCTCTCTCCTCCCTCGCTCTCTCTCTCTCTCCTCTCCTCTCATCTCTCTCTCTGCGTCTTCACACTACAGCACCACAACCACACCACCACACCCCACACTCACCACACAACCACACACAACACCCACACTCACTCACACAGACAACACACCCACACCACACACACAACACACAACAACCCACACACACACAACACACTCACACACACACACACGCAACACACCCTCCACAACAACACACGAACACACCACACACAAGATCGCCCAAGAGAGGCCAAGCACCGAAGGACTACCTAAAGTATTTGTGCGTGAAAAAGGGGGTACAAAGGATACTCTTTTAGTACTGATAGACATTAGGCGGAACGAAAGTCCGTATACTATGTAGGAGAATGCGTGAGATATATTGTGAGTTTGTCTTGACAAAGTGGGTGACCGAAAACTTGCTACTGGCACGTCCAACAAAAAAAATGCAGGGGCTTGCGTTTTCAATTTTGCCTGAAACTATCTACATTACGCCACACCCAATGTTTGATTTTTACTCTCATGTGGTCTTTTCATTCTTATGGAAGATAATAACCGGCAAGTGACGTTGACACTTGTCCCGTGCTGCATACAATTTCAAATTATCGGGTAAACAAAAACTTCAATGGACATGTATTGAAGAGGAATAAAAAATCACCACTGAAAAAGCAACGTGCCTCTCGACTGTCTGCAAAATGCCT
>JAWQFJ010018694.1:0-19701 GCA_034096865.1 Theodoxus fluviatilis
CTGCCATAATCTCCACAAAGAGCGCCGACAGTGAGCTAAGCAGGCGGGAAAACGCAGTAAGACGATTGGGCAAGACAACTGGGGACTGGGATAAAGAGAGACACGGGGCCTGAGAACTGTAGGGCGGGACAAGACCTCAGTCTTGGGTCGGGGGAGGAACCGGTAATGCCTGGCGTGATGTCACCTGGAAGCAGACCGCAGATCCAGTGGTCCTACAGAACAAAACATCCTGACTACTCCCTGCCCCTGTTTCCTGGCTCGTCTGCCCCACCTGACTTCATCCCCTTGAAGTGGCAGCCCCTGCCCCCCTCCCCCGCAACGCTTCCCTCACAGGTGGCAGGCGCGCGCTCCCAACCGCAACTCGCGTGCCCGCCCGCCCTCGCACCTGCCCTCCAGAGGTCAGAGGTCAGCACACGCAAAAGCTTCCGCTCGCCAGATGGCGCCGCGAGAGTCACGTGACACACATCAAAGAGCCGCCACCACCGCTTTGTTATCACCAGCCAATCAACGTTGTAGTTCCAGTAGGCGTGGCGTATTCTGGAAGAGGAATGGCGTCAGTGTGGCTGTGGTGTCACGCCCGATCTCGTCCGAGCCTACCTGATGAAAGCAGCGTTATAGCTCAGCGTCATGGACCAAATAGCTGGGTTCATCAATAAGAACGATCAGTACGTCGCGTGTCGTCTAACAAAGCAGTTTGACCTCAGCGCTCTCCCACCGAAAGTTTAGAGTGGATTCTTTGTTCCACCTCACCCTTACATTGTCTTTGTCTAGTAGTAGTACTAGTACTGCATTCTGTCTTGCGAAATTACCTGCAAAACATACTGAGTTTTTTTTAATCCTCCAGTTTGATTGTATGAAATCAAATCACATCTGGATCTATTGAAGAGGAAACATGTGATTGTAATTAAACGTTTATGATGATTAGTCTTACTGTTCCTAATGTTTTTGGAGTTGGATGCAGGGAGCCAAATATGCATGTGCAACTGCAGCAGACCCCGAGAGCACAACCACTACAGTGTTCCATCTGATGGGGATGGGTGACAGGGTGGGGTTGAGATTGTGTGTGTGTGTGTGTGTGTGTGTGTGTGTGTGTGTGTGTGTGTAGGGGGGTGGTGGGGTTATTGGTGGTGTGTGTGTGCAACTGTGTGAATATGAGAGAGAGAGAGAGAAAGAGTGAGAGAGAGACACAGAGAGAGAGAGAGAAACAGAGAGAGAGAGAGAGAGAGAAACAGAGAGAGAGGGTGTGTGTGTGTGTGTGTGTAGAGGTGTGTGTGTGTGTGTGTGTGTGTGTGTGTGTTGATGGTGGTGTGTTTGTGCGACTGTGTGAATGAGAGAGAGAGAGAGAGACAGAGAGAGAGACAGAGACACAGAGAGAGAAACACAGAGAGAGAGAAACAGAGAGAGAGAGAAACACACAGAGAGAGAAACACACAGAGAGAGAAACAAAAGAAAGAGAGAGAAACAGAGAGTGTGTGTGTGTGTGTGTGTGTGTGTGCGTGTGTGCGTGTGTGCCGACGTGTGTACATGTGAGGCAGCGTCGGTTCTCAGTGAGACGTCCTATCGTTTATGTTCTTTTCAATTAAACACAGCATGAGAAATGAGCATCTTTACGATGCGTAGACAAAACGAAAATGTTCTATGCACTCCTACGTAAATATTGTTGTGATTCTAATGTGGACAATTTCCCTTCTCCTGCTGAATACTTTAATGCATAATTGATGTCATGGACATTGCCATCTGCTTCTATCCGGTACATTGGTGTTTCTGGACATTGTGAGCCGACGTCCAGGCAGTGTAGATAATTAACACCTGTCGCCCACTACCGGTCAAGGTTATTGTAATTGGAAACCATGTCAAGTATTATTTACTGTTGGTCTGTTATAGCGCTAAGGAGCGCGATTGGTTTCTGTTGGAACAAAGACTAAAGATCCTGGACATATGTCAGGGCTTCTGTGGGACTGGACATCACTTGAACCAAACTGGATCTGGACGTCTACGTCATCTCGCATAGATTATGATAAATTATATCAGCTCGTATACCTCTTCTAATTGAGTTGATCATTGATCACGGGTGACTATTCCTGGACACTTCATTGGACACTGAACATTGCCTGGAGCTCCATCAATGTGCTGACCCCCCTATTGAACCCCTATTAAGGTCTGCAACGGGGGTTGTTGCTTCCCCTGACAAGCTAAGCGCAAGAGTTATCGCGCCTGCTTAGTCAGTACACTGCATTATTGTAAATATGGTGGCAATGGACGCTGCAAATTTCGAACGATGGCGTGTGCCGAAATTAAAGCAGTTCATACGGGAAATGGAACAGCCATTGACGGGGACGAAAGCAGACCTAATTCAAAGGGTCAAGGGCTGCATTACTTTGAAGGTAAACAAAGCAATCGGCGGGAAATACGACATAGACTGTGCCGACGCTTTGGCCCCAAAGTTTCCAAAACTAACAACACCACCGGGCCAAAAACTTCCTGATCCAATCAGCCTCAAGACAGGATGGTGTTCGGCAGTGGATTTTCCTGCAGATTTTCGGGATGCAGACCTGTACAACTATTTTGTTTTGAGAATAAGAGTAGTCGTGAACTCCCCTCCCGAGCTTGTGGCAGCCTGTGGGGTGTCAATCTCCTCACAAAGTCCCTCCCCCCCTTGCATAACGGACTCACTGTTGAACCTGTGTGTGGCCACTACAAAACAAGCATGCACAAGGGAACAGGCGCTAAACAGGCCGTTTTTAACCGGACTAACATTTTCCTGTGAAACAAGGTTTGACGTGTACATAGTATTCCCAGGGCTTGCTCTGGCAGGGCGCACCAATCGCCATATTGTCCTCAGCTCGAACACAAAACGCTCATTTTCATGATTACTGACACACAAACATAGGCACCGTACCTAAATAACGGTATTAATGTCTCAAAGCACAAAGTAGAGTACATCAATAGTTAATGAATATTGCTACATTATTCATATTGAGTTGTGCGTCGAAATCGAATCAAGTCAAAAGTTGGGCTACACTGCTAGACAGCTTCTCGTGTAACTGTGTAGTTCGGACAGAAAACTGTTCGCATATGCTTTACCTACTCTCAGGATAAGTTCCTGAGCTAAGTGTTCGCCCAGTCAAAGATATGCCCGGTTAAGAACTGTCTTAATGAGTGATATCAGACGCATCGACCTGTACATGCAGACAATGGGGATGAACGAACAAACGAATGCATTAATAAATACATAATGACCGACGGAACGAATGAATGAATGAACGAATGAATGGAGCTTTACTGCTTATTAGCCTATGACGGCTAGTTAAGACCAATAACAAGAACATAACTGGAGCAAATGAGACTAAGAGCGAGTCAAGCCTTGATGCCCATAGTTTAATTTTTTTCACGTTTCGCGTAAGGAGACACGATGGGTCTATTCGTAACATCAACAAAAAGGATAAACAAAGACGAACACGGACACATGAGGACAGCAACAACAACAATGAATATGCGAGTGCATTTAATGATATTTTTAACGAGTCAATGTAGTTTGCGTGAGCTCTGTTCAATAATCATGCACTGCATTCCTGCAGCAGAAATGCTGAGAACGAGAGAGACCTAGTATTCAACAGCACTACAGTCTACACTACACCGATCCACGCCATTATTTAGTTACATCTGCTTGCAAGCTCGAACCTAGGTTCGTCACTAGTTCATGCCTGCATACTGCGACAATAAACGATCACTTTGCCACGGTAGCACTGGCAAACACAACAAAAATGAACACCTCTTGGTACTCTCTCACTGCGTTCTGAAGCCAATTTGTACTGACCAGAGACCACTTTTTGGTTTCTCCGCGCGAAAGAGCACCAGCGGCAAATACTCCTGATTACCAGCTTCGTTGCAGACCCTAATAATCATAAGGTCAAAGTGCGCCCAATTCCACTCACTCCTTCTCCTTTCTTTCCGACTATAAACTCCGTCGCTCCTGTGTTTCTCCAGGAGTGATCAGCCAGGAGAACAGTGTGTTACATTTTGCTGCAGTAGTTCCCATGTTTCAGTATTAAATATTGTGTCATCAAAGGAAATGTCTGGCGTTCTTGGGAGACACCCTAACTACCACCACCCCCTTTAAAAAAATAAAGAAATCTAATATCCCTTTTCTTGCACAGTCACACAACTATTGCCAACTGGTTGGAAAGTCGCCACAAAAATAGCGTAACACTCGATATTATTTCTTAGGTGTAAGTCAAGGTTAAAAAAAAGTTTAAGGGAAAAGTGAAAAATTGCGCAGCTTCACGGCGACATCGGCGGCCATCTTCAAAAGCTCTTGCAGCTTTTCACGTTATACACCCTCTAGAAATCACACCAATGCCCTTGCACTGGCTTCCATTCACTGCGTTCATGACATTTTTTTCTTTTTGTTTCTGCAGACTGTTCCCACGTGTTCATGCCAAACTCGCCCATACGAAAAACGCAGATATTTATTTTATGACAAAAACAACCCTAACTGTACTCAAATACATGCATACAATTAAGAAGTTTCACGATATTGCATAGTAAAAGTAAATATCAAAGCTTTCTGTATATAGCCTGCTTTCAAGTTGTAAATTTACTGTCCACACAGTTTTGCGGTGACGACAACATTTTTAGTGAAGAAACAGTGACGCAAACGATTAGGAAAAAGAATAAGTGCATGCACCTGTTTTCAAACCTACGGCAAGAAAACGCGCTACACATCCGAAAAGAAAAAACAATCAACAAGGAACACCTGTTGACCTCAGAAAAATATGTTTTGGTAGTTTGAAACGAAAACATTCATAAACAAAATATCAAGCCTGTGCGGCTGGTGTTACCCCCACCCCCACCTCCACCCCCACCTCCACCTCCACCCCCACCCCTATTTTTTCTTCTTTTGTTTGTGTTTCTGAATGGGAATGGAGTAAATCTGTGCAGTGAGATTGATTAAGAACGGTTGCCCGCCTTCCTTTTACCACCAACTATTTTCCAAAGAAATAGCACCGTGCATTAGAGCCAAACTCGTGTGCACCTGAAGGGGGCCTCCTCCATATTCCCCAAGGACTCACTGTAAACACAGGCTGCGGAATTAAGGAAATTCCTCCAGACTCCCACACGTGCCAAGACTGGCCCTGATTTCTTCCACAGTGCCACCGCGTGCAGTTCTTCCAGCGTGGTCAACACATTGACCGAGAGAGAGAGAGAGAGAGAGAGAGAGAGAGAGAGAGAGAGAGAGAGAGAGAGAGAGAGAGAAAGAGAGACAACAACAAACAGACGTAAAGCGAGAGGGCCGATAAAATGTCAGACACGTACGAACACGCGCGCGCGCACATACACACACACACACACGCACACACACACACACGCGCGCGCACACACACACGCACACACACACACACATACACACCCAATGCAAACACTAACACACTCATTCATGCACGCTCACACACACAAGCACTCACACAAACACACACACACACACACACACACACACACACACATGCACACAAACACACATGCATACACTCACGAGCGCGCGCGCGCACACACAAAGACACTCAGCATCCTAAGGAATTTTCCCTCCTACCCCTCGTCCTCCTCGTCCTCCTTCTCCTCCTCGTCCTCCTCCTCGTCCTCGTCCTCCTCCTCGTCCTCGTCCTCCTCCTCGTCCTCGTCCTCCTCCTCCTCCTCGTCCTCGTCCTCGTTCTCCTCCTCCTCCTCTTATTCCTCCACGTTCTCCTCCTCCTCCTTCTCCTCGTCCTCGTCCTCGTCCTCGTCCTCCTCGTCCTCCTCCTCCTCGTCGTCCGCGTCCTCGTCCTCCTCCTCCTCGTCGTCCGCGTCCTCGTCCTCCTCGTCCTCCTCCTCGTCCTCGTACTCCGCGTTCTCCTCCTCCTCGACCTCGTCCTCCTCCTCGTCCTCCTCCTCGTCCTCCTCCTCCTCCTCCTCCTCCTCCTCCTCCTCCTCCTCCTCCTCCTCCTCCTCCTCCTCATGCTGCTGCTATCTTTGCTTAAAAGAACTAATTTCATATTGTTGTGCTCCCACTCATCGTCTCTGTTTATCATTCAGAGTTTCGACGTCGTTGTGCCAAAGAGCACTTTGTTCTTGTTTTGTCGACGAACAGGTCTTTGTTAATTTCACACGGCCACCGTTTGGGAAACCTCATTTCTATTTTCCTAAATTATCAAGATTGACGTGAACAGATGGGAAAAGCTCTCATAAACAAGCAGCAAAAAATACGGTGCGCCTTGATTTTTGTCACTTGCTGTAATGGGGCCCATATGGAAAGCATTGTGCGCACGCATCACAAAGATCACGCGTCTGCATAAATCATTTCCTCGCTGAAGTGTTCGGCTTAAAAAGTCGGTCGTAAACTAGACAAAATGTCGACAAAATGAAAGGCAGACAGACCAAAGGAGGAGGATTTTTTCTCCTCCTTCCCCTGCAAAATTAACCCGGAACACAAACGCTGAGGGGGGCAAATTACCCCAGACACCGGCAGCGGGCGGCTCCTTATGCAAGAAGGCAACGTCCTGGTAGAATACTCTCGAGGGAGAGATGCCCGTGTCAAACGAGACGATGACGCCGCGTCCTTTGGTCCAATGGAAACCAGATGTTTCTGCAGCTCTGGAGTCTTGTAATCCTGTGTGCTTCAGTCGTCGCCATCACGTCCAGAGCAGCACGCAAGGTGAGCGTGACAGAAGCGCTGAAGACATGGGATGAAATGAAGAGGTTTGCAAAGAAAACGTCAACAAGGCAAACAGAAAGAAGTGAAACGTGACTGACTCATCATGACAAAAGCTAGACGTGTTTTTTTCCTACCACTGCCGACTGGCTGTCATGCGATAGATGGAGCTCCAGTTGGCGAAAAGAAGGCCAGCCTTCTCTTGCATGGGGACAGCAGCGATCTTTGAGTCGAAACTTTCGGTGTCGAAACTTTATGTAAATACGGAACCTTAATTACGCCATCTGGACGATATCTTTAACAGGTGTCGTCCAGTGCCAATGCAGTTTTGCATACTTCATCTTCAGCACACTGGTTACTGCGTGAAGCAGGCTTGAGAAAATCCTTCTACATTTGGAGAGTACATGTAATTGGTCTTCTGTTTGAAGCAACAGAAACGTATACATGTGCGTACAGTGGTGAGAATACATGTAATTATGATTCATGATAGTTATACTTCACGAAATAATGCTTTACATGAACTGTTGAGGTACATTATGAAGAGGTGGCTGGACACATAGTGTATGTATCAATGTATTCTCATTGTGTCTTTTTTCTAAATTAAACACTCACAATTGTTTCCCGATTTTATTCATGCTAGATAAAAACATTGACTCTGGTAACAAAACGCAACGACTTATGGACACTGTAGCAAATTTCAAGTCAAAATATATCATCTTGCAATAGCTAAAATACTTTTCCCCCATGGCTCTACTAGCTCTGGGCGGTCCCACCGCCTCAAGAATATGACAACAGAATATATCGTTGATAGAATTTGCTGAAAAATGTAAAATGTTGGTAAGGGCGTTGGATTATTATGTATTCATACTATGACGTGCGACTTTGATCTCTCTTTTTTTCTATGCACAGTCACATCATCATTAAAAAAATCCTTCACAAAAAGCATTCTCGCAAGTACGCATGCCCACAGAGGTACGCACGTACACGATAGCATGTAGCGCACAAGCACACACACACTCTCTCTCTCTCTCTCTCTCTCTCTCTCTCTCTCTCTCTCTCTCTATCTCTCTCTCACACACACACACACACGCGCGCATGCACGCACGCACGCAGCCACACACACACACACGCACGCACGCACACACGCACACACACACGCACGCACGCACACATCCACAACACACACACACACACATGTATACTCACGTATGTATACTAAATGTATGTCACACGCACGTGAGCCCTTGCTCTTTCCATCTGTTTGGGATTCCGTCTGGCTGGATCGTATTCAATCCCCTTTGATGCAAGGCTTAACTTGTCAACTGCTTCTGCTTCCTGCTTTTTGGAACGAAGAGTCTGCAGCCACAGCTGGGCAGCCAGTGCCTCGAGGGGGGAGGGGGGAGGGATGGCGTCGAGGACAAGGGCGGGTGGAGGGGGAGGGTTGGGGTAGATTAGGAGGAGGATGGGGGAAGAGGGGTGGGGGCGGAGAGAGGATCTGGTTCCAAACTGCGTAGCTAGGCCACTTTCAATTATAGGCAAGCACGACAGATATAACGTGATAATTTCGAACACACATACACATATGCTCACACACACACACACACACACACACACACACACACACACACACGCACAGGCACACACACACACACGCACACACACGCACGTGTGCGCACAAGCACAGGCGCACGCTCGCTCGCTCACGTATACCCATACACGTTCAAATACATATACACCCACACAATACATTTGAGCTTTTTCAAAAAGTGATTTCGAAGACTTCTTGAACGCTCTCACATTAGGAGACCAATTCCTGCAATAAAGTGTGCTATCCTGCGCAGTAGATCCAGGGGTCCATCGCTGTGTTCATATGAAACATCTATTCAGTAAGTTCTTTAACTAAACCCGTTTCCAAAACCAGGAACTGTCTGCCTTTTCGTCCCAATCTTGATGCCGACTCCGATACTATTACAGTGATCGCTTTTGAACAATACCGGAAATTGAATTTCATGTCCATTGCCTGGGGAACTCACCTCGGGTGTGGGCCAACTTTTTCCGGGAACTCTTCAGCAATTAGTCAAAGATAAAGGTGCTCTTTTTATATTGCGACTTTTTCACCCATTGATGGATGCTCAAACCGCACACCTTTACCTCCCGGTCATCGGGCTACCTCTTTTTATCACTCCAACACCATCTCAACTCCCTGGGGAGCATGCAACCAGGCTGCACTCCAACACCATCTCAACTCCCTGGGGAGCATGCAACCAGGCTGCACTCCAACACCATCTCAACTCCCTGGGGAGCATGCAACCAGGCTGCACTCCAACACCATCTCAACTCCCTGGGGAGCATGCAACCAGGCTGCACTCCAACACCATCTCAACTCCCTGGGGAGCATGCAACCAGGCTGCACTCCAACACCATCTCAACTCCCTGGGGAGCATGCAACCAGGCTGCACTCCAACACCGTCTCAACTCCCTGGGGAGCATGCAACCAGGCTGCACTCCAACACCATCTCAACTCCCTGGGGAGCATGCATCCAGGCTGCACTCCAACACCGTCTCAACTCCCTGGGGAGCATGCAACCAGGCTGCTGATGAACGCGCCAAAGTTATCTCTCACAATCTTCCAACTCAGCCCTCACAGGTACCCGTTTTACTCATGGGCGGGGAGAGGCAACGTGAGTAATGCACCTTGCTCAAGGATGCCACTGTAGAGTCCGCGCAGCTTCGAACGCCGCATCCACTCGCCGCAAGCGACCGCAGGTCAAGCGCGCTAACCACTCGGCCGCAGAGTCCCAAGTCACTGCAAATCAACCAGGAACCTTCAATGGACGTTATTCACGCAGCGGCCATTTTGAAATCGAAAACGAGACTAGGTCCGCAAATTTAATGGCGTCCAGCGTCTATGGCGAAACCATTCTGAACACAGAGATTATAGTATCTCTGACACAGGTTGGTCACGTGACTTCGGCTCCACATTCCATTGATTTTACCAATCAAAATTCAACATGATCAAAAGACCACTGAGAGTAAAAAGAGACGATTCTATTTCTCTCCAATTATTTATCCCGATAGATAAACACAAATTTGGTGTTCTAATAAAACTAATCTATGACATTTTCAGGAAATCATTTGAGAACTACTTTTAGCGCGAACGTCGTCAAAAGGTTGCAAACTGCCTTGAGCACGTGCGATTGTGTATCAGTAATTCACGCAATCTTTGGACCTACTATAAATGCAGTGAAAAGAATTCCTATGGCTCCAGGCTGGTTTCGTGAATCTATGGTTATACTCTCGCAAGTAAATGCTTTCTGGCCGGAACCTGTGGTCTAACTGCCTTCACACTGTTTGACGAGCTCTACTTCGATCATTCGTGTATCGACTGATGGAGTCAGTAAGTGATTTAACCTACATTCCGTCTGTGTCTGTGTTGTGTTGTGTTGTGTCGAGTGGAAGTTTCTTCTGTAGGAATCCGTCCGATTCCGAAGTACGATATTATCGGATAGCTCAGAAGCAGTTTTTCTAAGTTTAACCCTTCTAAGCATACATTAAATTAATGATTCCTCATCAGCAATAGCACTCAGCGGGTTTCTGTGTGTATCGGTCCAAAAGATTATGCAGACGGGATAGGTTGCCTTACTCGCTCAATGAAGTATAACTATTGCTGTTGTATTCAAATTCCTTATACTTAGTAGAGTTCACAATATTACACTCTTGTGATTCGAATTTTACCGCATACAAGTTTTACATTTATGGGAAATCGATGTTTAGAAAATGAAGTGACGAAAAACATGGCTGCCAGTATCGAGTGTATCACAACAAGCGGAGGAATACACTCACGATGTGATATGCCATTCAGCGTGGCTGAGACTTTGTGTTCAGAACGGTGGTATGCATGTTATGGAAGAATTAAGGCTATCACGTGACCAACCTGTTGCTGAGACTATATTCACTAGTCTCAGCCACGCTGAATGTGGCGAAACTGAAGGCTTCATCATCACATAGACACTGCTGTGTTCCTTATTGCGAGAACGATGATCGATATGACGAGAACTCCAGACTGTCCTTTTTCAAATTCCTCACAGACAAGAAACAGAAGAAACTATGAATCTGGAAGATTCGGCGTGATCCTGGCAAAAAATTCAAGGCAACAAGAGCTTAGATTTAGGTCTTGTAAAAGCAAAAAAAAAGTTAAATCATCTAACCAGAACATTCAAGATCCTCATAAAAACACCATATTTGTCATATCTTTTCATCAACTCAACTACACTTCTTACGAAATAAAGTCATTTCTACAACTTGAGATACGAATAAAAGCGACAAGGCTTCAGATAGTGCCTCACGAGGAGCGCACATGTTTGTGAGGTCCGCGCGTCAGCTATAAATAGAAGTGCGCGAAGCTTGGATTTGTAAAATGTATTTCACGACCTATTGACGCAATCAACATACAGCTTTGATAAATTAAGACAGCCCATGGTTATATTAGCGTTATAAATTAACATATAGGCTTACTGACCTTATTTCAAGAAACACCATTCACAACGATCAACACTACGAACCAAGCAGACGAACACGATCGAACCGTAGCCACTACGCCAGCAGACGATCGAGATAACTAAATGTTTCATGTAAAACTCGAATGAGTTGTATTATAATCTTAGCAGAGGGGTAAAACATCAACTGGTATCGGATAAGATCACTCGTAGTGTAATACTGTAATGAAGGTCACGTTTTACATCACAAACATGTGCGCTCCTCGTGAGGCACTATCTGAAACCTTGTCGCTTTTATTCGTCTCAAGTTGTAGAAATGACTTTATTTCGTAAGAAGTGTAGTTGAGTTGATGAAAAGATATGACAAATATGGTGTTTTTATGAGGATCTTGAATGTTCTGGTTAGATGATTTAACTGTTTATTTTGCTTTTACAAGACCTAAATCTAAGCTCTTGTTGCCTTGAATTTTTTGCCAGGATCACGCCGAATCTTCCAGATCCATAGTTTCTTCTGCTTCTTGTATGTGGGGAATTTGAAAAAGGACAGTCTGGAGTTCTCGTCATATCGATCATCGTTCTCGCAATAAGGAACACAGCAGTGTATATGTGATGATGAAGCCTTCGGTTTCGCCATAGACGCTGGACGCCATTAAATTTGCGGACCTAGTCTCGTTTTCGATTTCAAAATGGCCGCTGCGTGAATAACGTCCATGGGGCGTTTCAGGTAGACACCGTGGCCCTGGTCTCATAGCTGAGGGAGAAACTGAAAAACGCCCGGGCTAGGAGACAGCCCTATTTACTCTGTTTGGAAAGTAGAACACGTAGAAGTCGCTCTGTTCTCGTACTGTACCACTCAATGTGCAATGGAAAGTCGTACTGCACCACTCAATGTGCAATGGAAAGTCGTACTGTACCACTCAATGTACAATGGAAAGTCGTACTGCACCACTCAATGTACAATGGAAAGTCGTACTGTACCACTCAATGTGCAGTGGAAACTCGTACTGTACTGTACCACTCAATGTGCAAGGGAAAGTCGTGCTGTACCACTCAATGTGCAATGGAAAGTCGTACTGTACCACTCAATGTGCAATGGAAAGTCGTACTGTGTCACTCAATGTACAATGGAAAAGATGTGTGGAACGGTGCGTGGTCAAAAATCTTTGTTACGTTGTTACGGAAAGCACTGATCGCTTGTACGGCACGATGCTTACTTATTTTTTACTCAAATGCTAATGGACTGACCAATGACTAATTTTTGCCAGTCAGACAGACAGACAGGCGCACACACTTAGACACTCAAGCGAGCATGCATTTCCACACATATATATATATTCGTACGCTCGCTCACATCCTCGAACACATACACGCACGCACCGTACACACACACACACACACACACACGCACACGCACACACACACGCACGCACACACACACACACACACACACACACACACACACACACACACTGTAATGGGGAACGTTGTTTCCCAGGTATCTTACTTGAGATGGACTTGGTTTCCTTGCTTGTTGGTAATCCCAAGGCTATGTGGGATTTGCAATGTGAGGGTGGAGTGAGTAGGAATTGAGTTCTGACCCGCGGGTGGTGAGCGATGTTTGCTCTGGGGTCTGACTAGTAGTGAGTTCGTGAGTTAATTATGAGATGATAGCTATGTTAGCGAGGGAAAGAGTCAGCCGTTAGTCTGCCCACTGGAAGGAGAGAGGAGAGGTCAGCCTGCCTACGGTGAAGTAAGGAGAGAAGAGAAGAAGAGATTAGTCTGCCGACAGTCTGTCTACGGAGAGGGGAGGAGACAAGAAGAGGTCAGTCTGCCTATTGAAAGTCTGCCTACTGAGAGGAGAGGAGAGGGCAGCGTTGGTGAAGTCTGCCTAGAGTCTGCCTACTGAGAAGAGAGGGGAGAGGTCGGTCAGCCGTCGGTCAGCCGTCAGTCTGTCGTCAGTCTGCCGTCAGTCCGAGTATGGAGAAGAGAGAAGACCGAGCGCGGTCCGCCTGCTGAGAGACGAAGAAGAAGACAAAGAGAAGAGAGAATCAGACGAAGTGAAGAAGACGAAGACGAAGAGAAGAGAGAGCAGACGAAGAGCAGAGAGAGAGAAGAGGAAGAGAGAGAGAGAGAGAGAGAGAGAGAGAGAGAGAGAGAGAGAGAGAGAGAGGCAGAGCGCGGGCAGAGGTGGAAGGTTGGTGCAACCCCTTTTATTCGGGTCGATAGTTTGTACTTGTCAAGGGCTGACCTGCGTATTTTATGTTTATATTAGTAGAAGGCTGACCGATACTATTTTATGTTTATACTAGAAGGATAACCAATATTTTACTTTTGCTGCTGTTTTATTTTTATTTTCCCCTTGGGAGTGAAATAGCGGAAGAAATAGGTGTACATTTCATGAGATTGAGGTTATCGAGGATGTTGTGGTTGAACCAGATAACCGAGTAACATTCTTTTTACTTTTATTTTTTCTTTTCTACCCCTGTTACGGGCATATTTTTGTGATTGGTCATAAAGACATGTTCTTAATCCTGAGACCGTGCTGTTTCGTTTATGGATCCCCGTAACACAGACGCACACACACACTGAAATGTAAGAAAATTAGTATTTTACTCATACATTTAACACAAAGACGCTACAATACTATTTTAAACTGCCGACGGATGATTTATTGTGAACCTTCAAGCCGTCATAACACAGTTTGGACAGTAAATTTATCACAGGAGGAGCAGAATTTCCTAACTGATTAGCTGTCAGTGCTGTATGTACGTCACTTTAAGCCTCTCCTAAACGCAGCTACAACGCTGCATGGAGGCTGAAAGCCTCAGCTTGACACTTCTGCAACCTGGGCTTCGAAACTCGCATCCTGTCTGTTCATCATTTCTCACTTCCGGGGAGTGTGGCGTGTCGGGATTTTTTGTTCCTCTCCAAGCGGAAGAAAGGCTGTGCGGCTCATTGCGAACACTTCCGCCTCGTCCGTTTTTCCCGCCACTTTTCTCCCACTCTCACCCAGCCTTCGCGTCACTCTTGACGAGAGAGCCTCCGATTTCTCTGAACCCGAAAACTAATTAGGAATCACCGTGGGTGCTGAACCGAAAACATATCATCGCCACCTTCCAATTCGTGGGTGAGAGAGAGAGAGGTTTTCCTCACTGAAATGTTTGCCCCTGCAGCATATGGGAAATACATGTACAGGAGGTGTTGGTGTCAAGTGCAAGATCGAGTTTAAAAAAAAAGAATTGCTCTATGCAGGACACCAGGCTGCGAAAAAGATTGAAAAGATCTCGCGTCACCTTCAGCCTCCATCCACTCGTCTTCGCTTCTTCGTCTCGTCTGCGCCGGAAACAGGTCTCGTCGAGAATGATGCCTTTTCCAGTCTGGCTGGTGACAGGCGGAAGAGGAGGCAGCAGTTATGATTAGTTTCAAATGAGACTGAATCCCCAACGCTCAAGTGTGTCGACCGAGGCGAAATGTGCGGGACAAAGGCTAGGCACATGCAGTGTGGAACACTTTCTGTGCATGACTCTACTGTGGGAACGGCCAAGGTCTCGCGGTTGTGCACGCTGTTGTTTGGTTGTCATCTTCATACCACACGGCTGCAATTGGTAAAGCGTAGATGGGGAGGATTTGGGAAGTGCAGAGAGTGAATGAAGAGTTCGAGCAGCAGCAGCAACAGCAGCAGCAGCAACAGCAGCAGCAGCGGCAACAGCAACAGCGGCAACAGCAGAACAAGTATGACCATGAGGTGTAGAACTTGTTGTGTGTGCTCACATTTAAAGCCATCAAAGGAAATGTAATGCATTTGTAACGAACTTGGTTTTTAAAACATTCCAGGAGCACGCAACATTGCAATTACGGGGTATTCTTTTAATGAATTATCTTTCTTTGGTTTCTGCATCTATCAACGTTACTACATATGTATACGAAAGTACTGTCTGTCATCAGCCCAACGTCCCCACACTTTAGTGGAAGCCGTTTTGCAGTAACAGATGCCCTTCGAACCTTAGGCAATGATGATCCTATCGATTTTTCAGCGATGAACTTTTTTTTCTAGATTAGACCATTCAGTCTTTGTGCATGTGATTCCCACTGTCCCGGGTTAATTTTGACATTTATTCAAATGCAACGTAACAATCCAAGTGAACTGGTCAACGTGATGTCATCATGATGGCGCCCAGGTAGATCCTATGGGGAGACTGAGTACCGATTAGAAATAATGATCCAGCGCAACAGTGCGGCCGTGTCCAACATGTGCTATTATTTCCCATGTCATGTAGTGGTTCTAATATATTATCAGTTAAATGCATCACGAAATGATAAGTTATGACAAAAAAAGTTTTCCGTGACAGAAACAGGAGAAAAACCAAATACGTAGAAGAATGAAGTCGTAAAATGTCTTCAAACCACGCCACCAGTCTTTTTGTAGCAAGACAGAGTGTTGCCAAGGAGAGAACCCACAGCGGTTGCCCCAGGGCCAGTGTAGATTGCATCCAGCTGAACACGGGAGCGGAAGTCAGCCATGCTGCCCGCGCAGCCCGACATTTCAAACACAGGTGGCGCGCCGCGAAAGGCTTCCGGTTGGTCTCGCCGGAATAGAACAGGGAGAGCAAAGATCGCAGTCACGTGATCCGTCCCAGCATTCCCCTGTGCCCACGTGGTTTTCCGTCAAAGCTCTTGAAAATTGAACTTGCCTCGGGACACTTTCCTTGCAGGGAGCATCGTGTGGTGATTCACTGAGACGAGCAATGTGCTGGGAAGGGGTGTACTAGGGGTGTGTGCACATGCACGTGTGGCTCTGATCAGCGTGTACTGAGTTGCTCGTGTGCATATTTTGTCGTGCATTGACTGGCTTTATTTTGCATCACCCCAACCTCACCCCTCTTTTTAATACCCCCAAAAGGTGAAAAGTACAGGGAGACCTGTAGTCCTAATAAGTGATTTCGCGTAATCAGCTAAATTTGCAACAACCAATCGTAAGAAAGAAAGGATTTTGATAATATTTCTTTTTTCTGAGTTTGATGTCTCTACATTATTGTGCATGTTTTTCATGCATAAACTCTGAATGTATTTTGAAACAATTAATGATGCACAGCTGTAGTATTATCAGCAGGAAAATAACAACTTTCAGAGGTATTTTAATCAGAATTAAGGTGAAAAGATCATACATTTTTCAAATTTTGTTTGAAAAATATACTTAGGTGGCTTACTTTTGATTTACTTGGTGACAGAACATCTTCTGATTGATATGATAATGCATAAGATTAACAATTCTATATTAGGACATTAGCCACATTTCTACATGGACACTTACATACGTAGACACATGGCATCTTTTCCTCGTCTGGAATAAGTTTTCTTCTATTCTTGTCTCTGTTGCGACTTCTTTTCTTCCATTTTTGTCTCTGGTGCGCCTTGTCTCCTCCATCAAGTCCTCTCAATGCGGGAGTTCTCCTAGCTTGCGCCGGGAAGTCGAAGTCCAGAAAACTGGCAGTCGTTTTCCAAAAGCTTTATTCACGCACTGGTCAATACACGTCGACACAATCAGTAATCAGCATTAGCATAATAACTCTATTTTCAGGCTCGATCCCATGAGATCACACTTGCTGTTATCCACACTCTCACCTGTCTTTCGTCGCGTTCCCTCTCATACGCCCGCACTCACGCCTTATATACTTTTTGTTCAGGCTCCAGAATCTTCCCACATCAACCAGAATTCCCTCGACCATCTCGCCACGCATTGCAGCAAAGTTAGTTTATCACATGGAACGTCGAACAGGCCTCACAAAAGGCCTCAAACGTCGTAAAAGTCAAGTCAAGTCAAGTCAAGAAACAGCTCTAACCGACGTCACGTGACACATTAGAAGATAATTCACCCTGACTACGTCACATAACTAAGCAACGACAAGGTCGAGGAGACTGAAGTGAGAACTCAAAACCACCGTGATATTCTCGCACATTCCAGCACCTTCACAACACCTTCCTCTGTGGGTTGAGGGTGAGAATAGACCCTCTGTGGGTTGGGGGTGAGAATGGACTCTCTATGAGTTGGGGGGGGGGGGGGGAAGACCCTCTGTGGATTGGGGGTGAAAATGGACCCTCTGTGGGTTGGGGGTGAGAATGGACCCTCTGTTTGTTGGGGATGAGAATAGACCCTCTGTGGGTTGGGGGTGAGAATAGACCCTCTGTGGGTTGGGGGTGAGAATGGACCCTCTGTGGGTTGGGGGTGAGAATAGACGCACCGCATCTCACTGCGTGATTGGTAAGCCGCGATTAACTAGGGAACTCGTGAATAGGCCAGCTCTCGTTCTAACCAGCTCTGTTGATTTTTCATAATCATCTTCCTTAATTAAATAGTTTATGAAGGCTGATGGGCCGTAAAACTCCATCCATTCATCTTTTCTAGACATTATGTTATTTCCAATGACATTTTATTCTTAAAACCACACAAACGGGAATAATGTTGTCTAACATATTTTGTAAAGGTAAGCATTGGGTCAGTATACATTTATCAAAGGAATACAATTAATATAGCAAGAAACCAAGTTAGTTATGTCTCCCCCAAATGAAACGCTATGATAAAATGAAAGGCCGCTTGCTCTTGGAAGTGCATAGCTTTTAGTCAATACTTTGTTTTCTCGTCTTACACAGGAAAACACTCTGTTCCGCCATTTGCACTCGCAGGGAAATTACAGCAGCACGTGCTACGACTTTTGCACATTTTCGGTTCCATGTTTTGCAGATTTGTTTGCAGAAGGAAATCTCCGAATCCTTACCATAAACACAGGCTTTAAATCTACACACTTGATCCCAAAAGGAAGTTCCACATAAGCAGCACCTGCCGGTCGAGCAAGATGGGAAAACAGGAAACCCTGCATCTGGAGAGCAAAAACTTCTTCCGTGTATAGATATCGCAGACTTCTTACGAGAGAGCAATGATACTGCCATAGTTAAATTTGTTTCTCCTCCTCTCTCGTTTTTCCTTCAAGTGTCTTTTTCTGTCTCTCTCCAAATTTGCTTGAAACCACCCCCTCCCCCCCCCCCCTTCGCCCCCTCTCCCCCCCTCCCCCCTCCCCCCTTCCCCCCCCCAAGTAAATACTAAAATACGTGCACTCACAAAAAGCTCTCTCTCTCTCTCTCTCTCTCTCTCTCTGCTTGCGTTATCAGACGACAGATAAGGACAACCCACGCTTTACATATCATCAAGATAAGGATGCAATATCACTTTGGGGAGCTTCAGACATGTCAAGCACGTTTCACGCTCTCTTGCAGACAGCGTGGCAGAGGAACTAATTTACTTCCTACCTTATCTTACACACAAATTCTTTCTTTACCCTTATCATTCCGTCCCCCCACCAAAGAGATAGAGCCTTTCAAAGACTGTTTGCTTGGAGAGGAACTCGCGATAACGTTCTGTGGGCAAGGCACGAGTTCTGCTTTCAAGCTTCGTTTTCATTGGTTGACAAGACAGCATGCGTATCGTCATTGGACAGAACTGAGAACTCTTGTCTACGCTTATCTGCAACATGTTTTTGGAGGGGGTTGGGATGGAGGTGGGGCGTAGGAGGAGTGCTGTTTGCCCTTGACAAGAAGACAAGTAGCGTGGAAGAGTGATGATAAGGCATGCATTTGTCCATCATAAACTCTTCCTTATCTAGTCCCGGGCTCCTGGTAGAGGGGGACAAGCTCCACGGGGCTGCCCGAACTCCCGGCACGGGCTTATCATCAAGCGCGCTTTATCACGGTCATGCACGTGCAGAAGCAAATTGAAAAACGCCCTAACCCTCGGGGACCCGGACTGTCAACAAGAAAAAAACCATGGTGATAAGGTGTTCCAATCACTCTCTTTTATCAGGGACGCTGAGTCACCTTTTCACGCTTGCCTGCAGGCAGCCAACAGATTCAACGGTTCGTCTTCACCGCCATCTTGACACGAGAAAAAAATCACCGCCACTGGCGACGTCACTCCTTCAGCAGGACCGTCTGGAACAGGGTTGCTGTTCCGCTGAGCCACTCTGTGAGTGCACTAAATTCATCACCAAGAATCCGAGGGTCAGCCAGTTGGTTTGATTTATCTTGGGTCTGAGAAAGATAGGGGTAATTTATGCGCGTGGAAATCACTGGGCGTCCGAATGTCGCGATAAAGAGGGTGGGATTTCTTCTTGCCTGCTGGCTGTCCTGTTTGGTGCTTGCTTCTGCCGTCACCAATCTAACCAAACTAGTCTAAAAAAGTTGAAGTCCTACATCGGAGTTTTTTATTTGGCACTTTAAGGTGCTCCTCGAAAGGCAGGCTGTCCTCTGGTCAATTTAGTTCCTCTTTTTTCCGTGTCAATTTTTTGTTATTTCTCAGCGCCCCTCTCTCATAAAATATTCCCCGTTACTGTGTTAGTGCAAAATATGTAAGGAGTTGTTAAAGTAATTGTAATAACTTTCTCAAAGCTCCTTCTCCTCTCTCTCTTCTCTTTCTCTCTCTCCTCTCTCTCTTATCTCTCTCTTCTCTTCTTTCTCTCTCCTCTCTCTCTC
>JAWQFJ010018696.1:0-7500 GCA_034096865.1 Theodoxus fluviatilis
AAACAACGAATCGGGATGGCTATCCTCCGAGGCAATGCCTTCTGTGTCCTTGCCTCATCCAGATCGCGAGATGACTGCGGAGAGAGACTGCGGGTTCCACAGGCCTAGGGCCAGTGACCACCGCACTTTTCACAGTGTAACTGCTCCACACTGTTCGTGTTTATTTATTCGGTCATCTGCAACACGACGGCTGCCCTGTGATCCCAGAACTCTTTGACAGAACCCTTTCTAGCGTTCCTTTCGCCATTCGACTGCTGCTCAAACTTTCGATTGTACGCGTTTCGACTGCAGCTCAAACTTTGATTGTACGCGTTTTCGGTGTTATAACCCTTTATAAGAAGAAGAAACCTTAAAAAAAAAAAAACACATCTTCATTCACAGTCGGCCTGCTGCGTGGCCTGGCGGTCTTGCCGCGGTGTATCTACAAAGGGAGTGAGTTCCCCTCTCTCTGTACAGAGGCACATCAAACAGGAGCGTCTTGCTACAGTGTCCATACAAAAGGACTGTGGTTCTTCCTCTGTACAGAGGCACATCAAACAGATGCGATGCTCAGTGTGCCTGCCTGCCCAGTTATAAAGACAAATACGGGGACGGCCTCCGCTGTTAGCAAGGCGCGGATTCTGTACGGACTGGAGAGCGAGGCAGTCAGGCCTGCTGCCGCTAGGGACCTCCCGTCTTGTCCGTCCAGGGCCGCACTGTGCGATTGTCCGTGCTGTTTGCTGAGGAAGCACGGCCATAAAGCGTTGCGTTTGCACGGAATCGGCGTGCTTGATACGCTTTGCGCCAGGCGTTGGTCGTCCTGAATGGGACGGGCACTCCTCACCGCTTGGCCAGGACTCTCCTCGGCTGTGGGGTCCCCTGCCAAAAGACCACCCGAGCTTTATCGGGTGGCTGGAGTGTCTCTTAAGCGGGTGTGTAAGCAGTTTGAGAGCGTGCTGGTGTTTTCATCGTCACTACTTCCTTTCTGATTGCTGTATCCAGTCTCGTTTTAATCTCCAGTCTCCAGCCCCCCACTCCCACCCCCTTTCCGCCCACCCACCTCCTCCCCATTTTGTTTGTTTCTTCTTTGTCTTTGTTGTTGTTCTCCTCAACTTCTTGCTTTTTCTCATTGTCCTTCTGCTCATGTCGCTGCCGCAACCGCTGCTGCTGCTGCTGCTGCTGCTGCTGCTCCTCCTCCTCCTCCTCCCTCTTCCTCCTCCTCCACCTCCTCCTCCTCCTCCTCCTCCTCCTCCTCCTCCTCCTCCTCCTCCTCCTCCTCCTCCTCCTCCTCCTCCTCTCTCCTTCTCTCTCCTCCTCTCTCCTCCTCTCTCCTCCTCTCTCCTCCTCTCTCCTCCTCTCTCCTCCTCCTCCTCCTCCTCCTCCTCCTCCTCCTCCTCCTCCTCCTCCTCCTCCTCCTCCTCCTCCTCCTCCTCCATGACTGCGTACTGTTGGTAAGGAGAGAGAGAGAGCTGCAAGCGAAAATGATGCTGCCAGCGTGGCATATGTCAGACAGACAAGTACCTACTGGCTTATTTCGGTCAGGAAAAACTGGTGGCTACGGTGCGTGAGGAAAGTGATACAAAGGAAAGCGATGGTCTTGTTTGCTAGAGTGCGTCATGCATGCAGATGAAGGCGACTCGCCAGGTACTGAGGAAACCTTTGCCAAGAACGAAGAAGACTCCATCACTACAAACAGACACACCTTACAGAAAGACATATATATCACACAGACACGCCATACAGACAGATACGCTACACGGACAGACACACCACACAGACAGACACATCGTACAGACAGATATATCACACAGACACAGCAAAAAAACATTACACAGACAGAAACGCCACACATACAGATACGCCACACATACAAAAATATCACACAGACAGACACATCACACAGACAGATACGCCACACAGAAAGACACATCACATCGAAACATCACAAAAACTTATACACCACACAGAAAGACACGCAGCACAGACAGAAACGCCACACAGACACATCACATAGACATACACATCACACAGATACGCCACACAGACTGGCACATCACACAGACAGATACATCACACAGAGAGGTACATCACACAGATACACCACACAGACAGATACGCCACAGAGACAGACACACCGCACAGATAGATAAACCACACAGATAGATACGCCACACAGACGGGTACATCACACTGACAGATACACCACACAGAAAAACATACCATACAGAGAGACACACCACACAGACACACCACACATATAGATCCACCACACAGACAGACAGACCACACAGACAAACTATACACCCAGATACCCCACAGACAGACAGACCACACAGACAAACACACCATACAGAGAGACACACCACACAGACACACCACTCATATAGATCCACCACACAGACAGACAGACCACACAGACAAACTATACACCCAGATACCCCACAGACAGACAGACCACACAGACAAAATATACACCCAGATACCCCACAGACAGACAGACCACACAGCCAAACACACCATACAGAGAGACACACCACACAGACACACAACACATATAGATCCACCACACAGACAGACAGACCACACAGACAAACTATACACCCAGATACCCCACAGACAGACAGACCACACAGACAAACTATACACCCAGATACCCCACAGACAGACAGACCACACAGCCAAACACACCATACAGAGAGACACACCACACAGGCACACCACACATATAGATCCACCACACAGACAGACAGACCACACAGACAAACACACCATACAGAGAGACACACCACACAGACACACCACTCATATAGATCCACCACACAGACAGACAGACCACACAGACAAACTATACACCCAGATACCCCACAGACAGGCAGCAACGAGGCACAGTGACCTTCTGAAGCAATTTCTGCCGCCGACCATTTCCTGTCCAGACGGAAGTATGAAAACAGTGAGGTGCGAGGACAAACAAACATGCGCAGTAGTGGCCAGGCGCAGTTTCCGGTCAGGGCGGGCTGGAAGGTGTCCGGTGAGGCCTCTGGGGCTAATTAGGGCCAGCCCGCACTAATTGGACTTCAAAGCGCTCCTTGTTCGACGTCAGTAGGCCTGCAAGCCATTCCAGACAGACAGGGGAGGCAACTCTGTAGACGTGGAGGGCAGTCGGGGAGGGGAAGGATCTGATCAGGTGGAGGACAGTCTGCAGGAAATGGACCCCCGCCAGCCACCTCCAGCACCCTCGCATTTGACCGCGTGCAGCAGTACTGCTGTAGCCAGCGGAGAGTGAAGGGGAGTGGGGTGCGGGAGTGAGATGTGGAGGGGAGGGAGGCTGGTGCTGCGGTACATATAGTAAAGTTTAGCGTAAAGTAAGTAAAGCGAACCAAATAGTAAAGTTTGTCTTCTCTGCCAAGTTTCCATGTGTTTGTTTCGTTTACAACGCTTGCGTCCCGGCTACCCAGAGAAACCTTTGCAAAGTAAAATATTTCCATTGAAGTGAAGTTCTGTTTAAAAGCATGTTTCTCTTGACATCGAGGATGCATACTAATTTTTTATTTTTGTGGGTGAAATTTAGAGACGAAAATTGGAACGGGTAAGTGATGAGGGGAGTTTGGACCGACACTGCAAGGGGCTGTCTGCAGCAGGAACTGGCGTTTCTCTACAAAATGTTGCTGGATGTTGATTGTAGGACTTTGATGTTTGTTGCTGTTGCTGTTATTTTGTTGTTTGTACATCTTACCATAATCCACCTGCTTAGGCAATAGAGCCCCTCCTTTTCCCCCTAACATTATCAATGACATATCAACAACATCTTTGGGAAACTGCTTCCGGTTTATAGAGAACATTTCGTTCCCTTCGAGTTTGTCCACGGCAGAGGATAAATTGAATGCATGCAATAAAAAAACACAGCAATTCACATTATTGTTCTGTTCATTACTCACAGGAACATTTGAATGCAAACAATTGAACAGACACAGTTTCCTTTTCTTGTACTGTTCATTACGTCCACCGCACAGGAACATTTGAATGCCTACAACTCAACAGATAGCACTTTCTTTTCTTGTACTGTTCATTACGTCCACGGCGCAGGAACATTTGAATGCCTACAACTCAACAGACATAGTTTCATTTTCTTGTACTGTTCATTACGTCCACCGCACAGGAACATTTGAATGCCTACAACTCAACAGACAGCATTTTCTTTTCTTGTACTTTCATTACGTCCACGTCACAGGAGCATTTGAATGCCTACAACTCAACAGACATAGTTTCATTTTCTTAAGCTGTGCATTACGTCCAGAACTAGAAGGACGCGAACGACCAGGCTGGATGCCTCTGTAGTGGACGTAAACGATACGAGGTCTCCCAGTCTCGACCTGTCATGGCCGCACTGACGTTGGCACCAGGACTGAGTGAGATGATGAGCAGGACTAGTTCAAGGTCTGTAGATAATGTTAGATAGTGATATATAATGAAAGATAATGAGAGATAATGATATATAATGAACGATAATGTTAGATAGTGATATATAATGAAAGATAATGAGAGATAGTGATATATAATGAACGATAATGAGATATAGTGATATGTAATGAAAGATAATGAGAGATAGTGATATGTAATGAAAGATAATGTTAGATAGTGATATATGATGAAAGATAATGAGAGATAGTGATATATAATGAACGATAATGAGAGATAGTGATATGTAATGAAAGATAATGAGAGATAGTGGTTTCGTGGCGGGATATTTGTAGATTCATATACATCTTGCGAATATGCGGTATTTCCTACGGAATGCACGAGAACATTTTGCTGCCCCGGTCTGCCATTTTGAGGCTGCTTTGCCCCGACTGGAGTACTAAAGTTGGTGACTGCATGCACGGTTTTTTGCATCGATGCGTATAGGAATATCGCCGGGAACTGATGACGTGTCTTACTTCTTCCCACCTCCCCCATCCCACTCCAATCCGTCATCTCTGTCTCCATGCCACTTGCTCCAAAGTGAGGGCATACTCTTCTGTCGGTTTCTAAGGAACAAACAACCCTGAATTATATCAGTGTTGACTCTTTGCTTTTTTCACAACTCGTATCAGACATGTGGAATAGTTTTATTCAAAAACATGGAATAGTGAAGTTTTGATGGTGTGCATTCGATACAAGATTCTAGAGTTGTGACATTGAAATATACATATATATTTCTGCACAGTATTAAAAACGGAAACTTCTTGAGTGCAGTTTGTTTTTTCTTAAACAGAATCTGATGTGAGAGTGACGATGAATATCCGACAGAAAACCATCTGAAATTAATTTTTTGGGTGGACATATGACCTTGAAGTTGACCTCGACAGGAGGCCTTGACCTCAATTCTACCTGCATGTGGTCTTCATCAGGGGCCACGATATCGCCCCAGTCACGTGACCTGGTCACTGCGACCTCCCCTGGCTAAAAAGCTGACCTCTTACCCTGACCTTTTTCTCTACCAAGACTGCCGTCGTCGACCCACGCCCAAATAAACACGGGCCTCTGTCTTCACAGGACGACTCGTCATCCGATAGTGCAGAGTCCCGTGTGGATGCCTGGCCTTGTTTTCTGGCCTAACACCGACAGGGACCGACACTTCCCCAGGCAGCCCTGTAGAGGGCGCTTGATGAGCATCTGGCCTGAGACAAAGGCAGCAGTCTGACGTCAAACCTCCCCCGCTTCCTGTCAGACCTGCCTGCTTCCGGTGTGACGTTCCTGCGTGACGGTGTACATGGCCGCAGCGCCATCTAGAGGACGCTTCCTTAGCCACGACAATGTGTTTTCGTTCAAGGTCGTCCAAATGGAAACCCTGACCATCCCAATAAATCCTGTGGGTGTCGTAGATAAATTGCTGATTATTAAAATGCGTTGACCATCTTTAAAAATCCTTTGAGTGTCGTTGATGAATTATTAAATAATAAAATGCGTTGACCATCTTAAAAAATCATTTGGATTTCGTTGATGAATTATTGAATAATAAAATGTGTTGACCATTTAAAAATCCTTTGGATGTCGTAGATAAATTATTATTAATAAAATGCATTGACCATCAAATTTATTTTTTGTATATCGCAGATACATTATTGAGTAATGAAATGCATTGACCATCTAAATAAACTCTCAGGGTGTTGTAGATAAATTACTGAGCGGTAAGATGCACTATCTCAACAAAACCTTTGGGTGTCGTACAACAATCATTTAAGGTAATAACATACTCAGACTATCTCAACCGATCCTATAAGTGTCATACAATAAGTCATTGAGCAATAAGATGCAGTGACTCTTTCAACAAATCTTATGAATTGTCGTGAAAAAATCCCTGAGTGATCAAGCACAATGTCTATCTGTCTTTAAATGGGCACCATCAAATTATTGTCGGTTTGGATTATTAAGATGAAGTACAGTTCAAGACATTGTCGCGCAAATAAACGCACAAGGTCTTTCGACGATAATGCTTTCCTTTTCGCTGACATAAGAGATCTACTAATTGCATGGGATTTGGGGCGGTTGTTTCTGTTCTCATTGTCTTTGCCATTAAGATTGGGTTATGGATTGCATGCCATATTTTCACAATACTTCCTATCTGTCGTTACTCAGTGAGAAGTTTGCTCATCAGTGCATAACGCCTTTCCCGATTTTTGAGAAAATAACACATTCCTAATTAAGGAGGGAAACCCTTAATAAATAGAAATTGGTCAGGAACAATGAGTATGTTTTATTCTTTCCCCAGCTTTAACTGGTTTAAATGTGCACCACGTGGAGCCCGACAGACGGACAGCGGCCAGAGTTGTGTCCACGCAAAGACACGTGACACGCCGCTCGTTCTTGGAGTTCTTGTTGGGGCCGTGCTTTAAAAAAAGGATTGGAGATAAAAGAAAACAGCCGAGACTCAAGTAATGACTGACAAGGTTTTGCCGTCACATTTTAAAAATAAGATAAGTCAGAAATAAAAAACAAAACGGTGTTGGGGGTGGGGGTGGGGGGGTGGGTGGGGAAGGTGGGGATGGGGGGTTGGGGGAGGGAGGAATTTGTGTGTGTGTGTGTGTGTGTGTGTGTGAGTGCGCGCGCGCGCGTGTGTGTGTGTGCGTGAGTGAGTTTGTATGTGTGTGTGAGAGTGTGTGTGTGTGTGTGTGAGTGTGTATGTGTGTGTGAGAGTGTGTGTGTGTGTGTGTGTGTGTGAGTGAGTGTGTAAGTGTGTGTGAGTGTGTGTGTGTGTGTGTGAGTGTGTGTGTGTGTGTGAGAGTGTGTGTGTGTGCGCGAGTGTTAGAGAGAGCATTACAAATAAATGGTTCTCACGTACATGTATATATATATATATATATATATATATATATATATATATATATATATATATATATATATATATATATAGTAGACTATAGTTGGTCGACGCTTCCAGGAGCACAGCAGAGTCTGTCCAAGTGGAGAGCTGGAGGCGAAGTGCGGTCTGCCTATGACAGCAGGCGTTCTTTTATGGACGTCGCAGTGCGTGTACCAAGCGCA
>JAWQFJ010018696.1:12500-20000 GCA_034096865.1 Theodoxus fluviatilis
AACTGAGTGCTCGTCAGTGTACCTCATGTACCTCCAACTGATCGATGTCAATGTACCTCCTGTACTTCCAACTGATTGATGTCAATGTACAGCACGGACACTTAATAATTCGAGATGGATTTTCGATTTCTGGCGAGTTCCTGGCTCCGCTTTGCACACCGCGTGTTCCTGTTTGTCCCGAACCCGATCAGACCCTGAATCCAAGATTCCCACCTCACGCAAGACGTGTCAGAAGCCTAAAAGAGTCTGGTGATCAATTACGGGGCATGAAGGGAGAGCTTCTTCATCATTTCCTGCGCTAATTCAGTCAGGGCCTTCCCCACTCAGAGTCCGGGCCGCAAGGTGTGACTCGCAGACGGAGACGTCCACACCCAGACACGCCAATTTCCACGCCGCCTCCAGCAGGCGGCCCTGGGGACAAAGACGCGAAAGCTAGACAGGTTTTCTGGGCGCCGTGACGGATGGGCTGTCCCTGCAGTAATTGCCCAGATTTTGCCCATGCAGACCGTCGCGGCCGCCCTTCCCTTCCCTGCTCTTGGGCAGATTAGCCACAGTCGGCAGAGACGCCCACGGAGAGTCAGGCTTCCAGAGTGTCCTTCCAGAACGGCGCTTGGGATGTGGAGACGTCCGGCACGATGCATTCTGCAGAATGCGAAATCGCCTTGCCGGCAGTGTCGGTAGACCGCTGTGACGTCATTCTGGCGGTGTCGGTAGACCGCCGTGACGTCATTCTGGTAGTCATCACCGTTACGTCAATCTGGCAGTGTCGGTAGACCGCCGTGACGTCAGTCTGGTAGTCATCACCGTTACGTCAATCTGGCATTGTCGGTAGACCGCCGTGACGTCATTCTGGCGGTATCGTTAGACCGCCGTGACGTCAGTCTGGTAGTGTCGGTAGACCGCCGTGACGTCAATCTGGCAGTGTCGGTAGACCGCCATGACGTCAATTCGGCAGTCACTGTCGTGACGTCATTCTGACAGTGTCGGTAGACCGCCGTGACGTCATTCTGGCACTGTCGGTAGACCGCCGTGACGTCAATCTTTCAGTCACCGTCGTGACGTCATTCTGGCGGTGTCGGTAGACCGCCGTGACGTCAGTCTGGTAGTCATCACCGTTACGTCAATCTGGCAGTGTCGGTGGGTGCACTTGGAAGACTACATGTGCATACAAAGTCAGGTTGCGCATCTACTTCTCTCACTGAACATCTACTTCTCTCACTGAACAAACTGTGACTGTCGAATTCGAAAGGGACGATTAGTTTGTGATGCAAGTTCTCTGAATACATCAGAAAAATAGTGTGTAGCGGTGTCGTCTAGGCGCGGAACGAGCGGCACAGCTGAGGCCTCTAAAGCTCACCGTTGTCGGTCATTGAGTCTGTCACCCCTGCCACCTGGTGGAAGTGTGCAGACATTACAGGCGTGTCGTCGTCGTCAAGGTCGTTGTGGTGTGCTGAGAATGCATCAGCGTGCACATGCTGCACACTCCTGCACACTCGAGTCTTACTTTCAAACATTCCATGCATCTACATGTACTGAGTGCAGACATGGCAACGGACAGTAGGATGCACTTACGAACGAAAAAGAATCACAATAAAAGGGTGAAAGACATTAAAAAAATATATAATGTGTCGCCATCACGCGCGCGCACACAGACACGCTCACACACACACACACACACACACACACACACACACACACACACACACACACACACACACATACACGCCCACAAACACACACACACACATACACACACACACATACACACACACATACACACACACACATACACACATACACACACACACACATACACACACGCAGACACACATACACACACACACACACACGCACACACACACACACACACACACACACACACACACACACATACACACAGACACTCGCGCGTGGGGAATGTGTTTTGACTCGAGATAAAAAAAAGTTTGCATGCATGAAGCGTTCAAATATGGCTAGTTAAAAAATACTTTCACAGGGGAAATGTAAAATTTGCCTTCTTCATTCACTGTTACATGCCTCCCCCAAAATGGTCTTGTCGTCGTACCTCGACAGAAAGTAAACCAGAAAAACGAACTGTGATGTTTGACCGCTCCAATGAACAGCGCATCACAAAGTAGCACTTTACAGCTTTAAGAAACATTTTCATTACCGGTACTGAATTTGCTCTGCGAAAGAACCTTCAGCAGAAACCTTCCATTGGCTGACAAATTATGTGCCTCTTTCAACAACAGTACTCACTCCGATGTAAGGCTAGAAGTAAATGACCATAAATGCACGTAGGATATTTTTCAAAACATTTTGAAAGAGAAAGAGGGTAAACTGCTGTTGGGGGAAACCTGCGAACTGATCCGAGCAAGTGCACATGAAGTTGCTGGAGCGAATCGCCGGTAAAGTTTCTAACCTGATTCTTGTCCGGACTAAGTTTTAGCCATTTCTTTGCTTCTGGAACTATTTCTCTGGCATCTCTCAGTGTTTTCACAAATTATTTACAGCCCAAAAAGTAGTTTGATTCAAAGTCTTTTAAAAGCGCTCACCTTCAGCGGGTAATGTGAAATGCGCCGATTCTGCATGGGTTGAATCCACGGTTTGAATTTCCCGCGGCTGTGTAACTGGCACACGTGACGTCATTCTCAGATCGTCAGTCTATTCTAGGCTTGATCTGCTCGCTCACATTTGATCTTGTTGCCAAAAATAAAAATAAACATTAAAAAAGTGTAAAACACATTTGACTCTTGTTGCTGAGGGCTTTTTATGCTCCCTGGCCCCTGTCAATTTCAACGAATGTTTTCACAAAACGAATGATTTCCGGGTACTCGACTGAAATCTGCTATCATTTCGTTTTCATTCAGCCGATTTATATCATTTTGGTACTGAATTAAAGCTCGAAATTTGTAGTTTGTCACTATACTGCTAACTCAAAATCTTCACATTCAACTCTCAGTACCATTCGCTGGATCAGGTCATACGTGTTTATCTTTGACCACAATATTGTACAGATATAGGCCGAGAGAAATTGCTACAGGAGAAGAACGTTGATTGCTGAAAACGCCATTTTGACTGATATTTTAATAGCGCAAAAAACTTCTTTATATAAACGCCCACTCCGAGTTATTCAACGCGACAACAACTGCGCCAGTCAAAGCACGCTGCATTGAGGAGAAACAAAAAACAGACAAACGGACCTATGGACCGAACTCGCAATGAACAAAGATGTTCATCGTGAAATGAGCGACTTTTTTGAAAATTATCTCCCTTGCCGCCGCTTGGCGGCGCGTCGGCTCTAAGGGTCTTGGTTGGTACACAGGACAAGTTCTTTCGCGTAGATTAGACCTGAGTGTTCGAGGTTTTTTAATTGTTTCCTTGCTGTCGCTTTCAAATCTGTTCACAGTACTAGGCTGGCTGGTTTACTTAGATGTGATTTTTTTTAATGCGTGCTAGCTGATATTAGGTTTAGAGCTTGAATTTTCAATGATATTGCGCTTACAACTCCAGTGTTCGAACCAATGAAAACCACGGAAAGAGATGGCCGTTTCTTTCCTTGCATCTCATTGGCCAGCTTGTCATGAGGTCAGACTGATCACGCGTTGACCTCATGACAGTTGTAAGCGGAAAAAGCGAGTTGTAAGCGTAATATCATTGAAATTTCAAGCTTTAAACCTAATATCAGTTAGCACGCATTAAAAAAATCACATCTACGCTTACAACTCGCTTTTTCCGCTTACAACTGTCATGAGGTCAACGCGTGATCAGTCTGACCTCATGACAAGCTGGCCAATGAGATGCAAGGAAAGAAACGGCCATCTCTTTCCGTGGTTTTCATTGGTTCGAACACTGGAGTTGTAAGCGCAATATCATTGAAAATTCAAGCTCTAAACCTAATATCAGCTAGCACGCATTAAAAAAAATCACATCTAAGTAAACCAGCCAGCCTAGTACTGTGAACAGATTTGAAAGCGACAGCAAGGAAACAATTAAAAAACCTCGAACACTCAGGTCTAATCTACGCGAAAGAACTTGTCCTGTGTACCAACCAAGACCCTTAGAGCCGACGCGCCGCCAAGCGGCGGCAAGGGAGATAATTTTCAAAAAAGTCGCTCATTGCAAACTATCACAGTTCGAAATGAGCACGCGTCGTTGGCCTTCTAATGTATATACGTCATGACACAGTGAGGTGACATCCAGGGTCAAATAAGTGTGCACTTCAAGTAGTATTGGACGTGAACCCATTCATCACTCGAGCTGCCTGTAACTGTGGTACGTTTGCCTTTTGAGCAATTGTTTTCCAGTGGAATCATTCTGTGTAATGACCTCTGTCTGACTCCAGATTTTGTCAGCATACAAGGCTGTCACCTATGCGTGACTCCTACTACATAGAGGACGGGACAGGCCCTGTGTTGAAATGTTGATCGTACCATGGTTGAAAAACATTCATTAACATCAGCATCTAATAAAGATAAACTGACCATAATTACTGTTCCGAAAGACGCTTTCTTAATGACGGAAACTCACAAGAAATGTGCCGAGTCAAACGATTTCAAAATGTCTTTTTATTTCGTTGCCAGTCGATTGTACTGTTCTTACCGCAAACATCGAGGAAGACAAAGCTTTTTCCAAAGAAAAACAAACAAACAACGGAAATCGTTATCAAAGAGCGCCGAAGATTGCTTGTCAATGTACTTGGTGTACCTGACTGTACTCTACATGACGCGAGATACATTTTCCCCGATACCGATTTGTTTCGGATGAAGAAGAATCACTAGCAGACATGGATTTTAAAGATCGTATCACTTGATCACAGATCCTTTAGACCCGTGTGCCCTCATTGTGAGGATTTCTAACTACCCTCGAGGCATCAAGTTTCAGTGTCAATCTGACTAACTACTGACCACTGCTCTGTGGCGTCTTAGGATGAGCATCTCAAAAAAAAAGTTCGTAATTTTGTTCACATGCAGTGATAAGAAATGTTGTTTTGTTTATCTTTTGTAGTAGCACGTTGTTTAAATACCACAGACGCAGACAAAAGAAAATCACAAAACTGTTCTCCTGAAAGTAAGAAAGGAAAGGATGAAATTATGTAGAAACTATTCCACTGCCCCTGACTCTATTTCCCTCGGTATCAGACCTCACTCCCTTCCTTGAAAATATGTTTCAGGCGACATTGCATTGCGTGCTCATTTTAAATGTTTTGCCGCTTTTGTAACACGAGAACTGCGTGTACAATTATAACAACTTCAGGCAGAAGACATTGCTTTCCAGATTCTTAAAAGCTATTTTACAAGAAGGGACATCATGATTTTGCTACAAGGGAATTTTGAACACTTTTGCCAGCAACAAGCTGGTGTAGACGTGACGTCAGATGTTGTTGCGCACTAGCGTCGATTCTGCAAGAAGCCTGCACGTTTACATGACGTCACGACTGCATGTCAATTAGCGTGCCTGCGTCCCTGACTCCGCCTCGTTCCCTCCAGTGCGCATGCGTGCTTGTCACGTGCAGCCCGTGACGTGTCAGACAATGCCCGGCTGTGGCTGTGACGCGGAAACCACGTGTTCCCGTCGTGGCTGACGTCTGCGCTCGCCATCCCGCCTATTAGAGCAGGAATGCACGATTGTTTCTTTCCCCCTCATTTTCATTGTCAGCTCTGCATTTAGGGAGTCGCCGTCGCCCCTGGGTCGGCTGGAGTGTTTGCTTTTTCTGAGGCCAGGGCTGCTGTCCCACGCCAAATGGGCTCCGGGGTGCGGATTGTCCCCAGCCTGCCCAGCCCCTACACAAGCAACGCTGGAGCGCGAGAAGCGGAAGAGAGCAAGGATGCTGAGTGCATCGTCATAGCGACCCTCCCCTCCCTGCACCTTTTTCCAGTTTCCATTCCCGATCCGGCTTTTCCAGGCTTCCCGTCTGACTTTTATTCATTCAGCCCCAGTCACCCTCAGCCCGCCTTTCCCAGGGCACAAGGGGCTGTCACACCCTGGCGTTTCTTCCCCTCCATCAGCCCTCTCCTACCCACTTCCTCCTTAGCCCCCCCCTCCCTCTCCCGCCCTGACCCCACCCTCCCACCCCCTATTCAACAGTGCTTATCTCGCTCTACCCCTCAACCCCCCTCCCCTCCTCCCAAGAGCACTGGTCTTGCCCCGGTCCCTCCACGCAATGCTTGAGCAGCTCGTGTCCGCCCAGACCATGTTCCACAGTCACGTGACGTCACTGCGTACAGAGACTCCCTCAGTTCTGACGGGGGAAAAGCAAATTGTTGCGGGGTTGCCCTGAAAATTGCAAGGGTGAAACATTTCTCTCCAAACAAATTGAAAACGAAATGGCACTTAGCGTGTAGAGTTTCGTCGAGACGGCGAAAAGAGCATTGAAAAGAGAGACGATTCAAAAGAAGAACTGAATTATCTGAAAATGTGGACAAATGATGTCAAGGAAGAAAAGAGAGAAAAGAAAAGGATGTTTTGAAGAAAAGACGTCGACGACGACGACGACGACGACGACGACGACGACGAAGAAGAAGAAGAAGAAGAAGAAGAAGAAGAAGAAGAAGAAGAAGAAGAAGAAGAAGAAGAAGAAGAAGAAGAAGAAAGAGCCGCCAAATCGGTCACGACTTTGTCACGATCTCCACTGGAGAAGAACGCAGAGAAAAAAGTTACAACAAACATCTCCATGTCAGACGGATTTCAGACGGCAAAATCACGTGACGTTCTTACGAGTCGACTCCTTTTTTCTGCACGGCACCGCAACGCAAGTGGCTTGGTCACGTCAGCCACGCCATGTCAGCTCTTCAGTCCAAGACGTGAGCATGACAATTTGCTGGCAGCAAACTTCCGGTGCCACATCAAAGGTGCGAGTCTGACCCAAAGAAGGCGAAAGTCGGAGACGTTTCTCGGCTGACGGAGAGGGTCTTGAGTCAGGTCTGGCCAGAGTTGCTTTTGACAGCCTCCATTTTCCATGCTTTTGTGTTGTCTCGGTCCCCGAGTCTTAGCAAACACGGTGCACGAGCAAACTAAATAACATCAACAATCCCCTAACCTCGAATTTACATAGATTTCCGCCCGCCAGAGACTTCGTATCACTCCCTTTTCACGGGCGTGTTGCCAAGCCAAACATATGAGGGATATATATGTATCAACACTGGGGGCCGCTGTTGGTGGAATTACGTCACAGTTTGCATACACTCGCTGGCCCCAGTCCCAATCCATGACGGCCACTGTGGATCTCATTCAAGGCTGCGGTCCCTCCAAGTCTTGGACAAACAGCGGGTCCGCGCCAGTCCTGTCCTGTCGCCGCTGCCCGCCTTGGCGGCGTTCGCACCTGGGCTCGAAGTGGGCTTGCTTGCCGATGCCAGCAGCCAATGGGAAGCTCGCTCCCAGGCAGCCACGGCATCCTGGACGGGCCCCAAACTTATGGCCAATCACTCACGCCGCAGCGCGCGCAAACACGGCTCAGGGTTGAGAACGATCAAAATGATCGAGGCTGTTTGGCCGCGAGAG
>JAWQFJ010018696.1:25000-45000 GCA_034096865.1 Theodoxus fluviatilis
AGTTTTATTAGAACACCAAATTTGTGTTTATCTATCGGGATAAATAATTGGAGTGAAATAGAATCGCCTCTTTTTACTCTCAATGGTCTTCTGATCATGTTGAATTTTGATTGGTAGAATCATTGGAATGCGGAACCGAAGTCACGTGACCAACCTGTGTCAGAGATACTACATCTCTGTGTTCAGAATGACTCCACTGTAGAGTGGGTAGGGATAACCCGCAATACTGCGACAGCGTGGTACGAGAGCGAGGAAGTGCGAGGTTTAAATGGACATCAAGACAAACTCTCTGTCCTCGTGCCGTCAGCAAACGTAAGGCCCTACGACAGATGAAAGCGATCACTGGTATCCAAAGAACGTGTACAAGGTCACGTTGGCCGAGAGTGAGTTGGTACCAAAGAACTGGCCTTGAAGTATTAGAAATACTCTCTTTCATTGTGGCTTTTACGACGTTTGGTTTAAGCAAGGAGCTAATACTGTCAAATTTTTCACAAAGACGTTGAAGTGCGATAATTACAAAATGGAGTGGACCAATAAAATAAACCATTGCGAAAGATACGAACTCTACATAATTTTAATAATAAACCACATTTATCAAAGTATCTACATCTCCTTGACAAAGAGGTATTTAAAGATGCGTATATACACTTTACACTAGGAATAAAAGACATTCAAATTAACAGATTAAGATATCGTCCTAAAGATTAACATAACCTGAAATGTCTATTATGCAACGATATACCGATGGATGAATATCGTTTACTATTTTTGTTCAAAATACGACACTATCCGAACTAGATATCTTGGTTTAGATCTAGAGTAGAGCTGGAGTTAACCTTTTTTACGTTGTATACATGCGAAATTAGACAATTTGTTCGACAAATAGCGACGTACTTTTATCTGGGGAGGATGGGGGGTGGGGTGGGGAGAGAGAGAGAGAGAGAGAGAGAGAGAGAGAGAGAGAGAGAGAGAGAGAGAGAGAGAGAGAGAGAGAGTGAGGCAAGGTTATACAATGTAGTATAATACAATATAGTTAATGTTATGCAATGCATTTAGTGTAATGTACGGCAATGTCATTGTAATGTAATATATTCATGGACACGATTTTTCCCTATTGTTCAGGCATGTGGCCAAACAATAAACTATTCGTTCGTTCGACAGGGTGAAAAATTGAGTCTAAGGATGGTCAGTTGTTGTCGGTGACCTGTTGGGGGAGTGATGATGTTGGACATTTGGAAGGCACACACAGGTGACGGCGAATTTCTAGACCACCGAGCAAGTCGGATTCCTGTGCATGCAATAGAAAACATATCACGCAGGATTCTGGAAAGACAGGGCAAGGAAGTAGATTCCTCGAGGACACATTGTTGTGACTGGACTCATGAATGGGAACATGCAAGGCTGTCTCATGACAGTCGATTCAGAGAAGACACTCTAACGAGGGTGAATCTCTATGAGACAGAAACATGAGGATGGATTTTGAGAAGTACGATTGATAAAAATGCATTTTTATTACATAAAGTGGTGAAAATGCATTTTAGAAGACAAGAGTAATGAGGATGGAATCCTAGAAGACAGTGTAATGGGAATGAATTATTAGAGGACAGAATAAAGAGGATGGATTCCTAGAAGACAAGAGTAATGAGGGTGGAATCCTAGAAGACAGTGTAATGGGAATGGATTATTAGAAGACAGAATAATGAGGATAGATTCCTAGAAGACAGAGTAATGAGGGTGGAATCCTAGAGGACAGTGTAATGGGAATGAATTATTAGAGGACAGAATAATGGGGGCGGATTCCTAGAAGACAGAATAATGAGGGTGGAATCCTAGAAGACAGTGTAATGCGAATGAATTATTAGAGGACAGAATAATGAGGATGGATTCCTAGAAGACAAGAGTAATGAGGGTGGAATCCTAGAAGACAGTGTAATGCGAATGAATTATTAGAAGACAGAATAATGAGGATGGATTCCTAGAAGACAGAGTAATGAAGGTGGAATCCTAGAGGACAGTGTAATGGGAATGAATTCTTAGAGGACAGTGTATGAGGGCGGATTCCTAGAAGACAGAATAATGAGAACTAGAGGACAAAATAGTATGGGTGGAATCCTAGAATACAGCGGAATGATAATGCAATTTCAGAGGACAGAAAAACGAAGGTGGATTTCGATAAGGAAGGACAGCGTGGGTGGATTTCTATAATCAGAAATAATGAAAACGTATTCCTGAAATACAGAGTCGCAAGGATGGCTTCTCAGAAAACGAAAGTAATTGAGACGGTTTCTTAGAAAACAAAATAATGCGGGTGGGTTTATAAAAGACGGACTAGTGAGAATGCACTTTTTGCAAGACAGTGTAAAATGAAGTTGGACACCTAGAAGATAGTTAAATGTGAGTGGATTCTTGGAAGGCAGCTTAATGGATTCTTAGAAGACAGCTTAATGACGGTTGATTCCTAGAAGACAGCTTAATGAGGGTGGATTCCTATAGAAGACAGGGTGGCAAGAGTGGATTCCTGAAGACAGAGACGGGTGTGGGTGCAAACAGGGTGGGCCTGAACAAGCAGCAGGCAGCAGCCGTCAGCCCTGCCCTGCATTCCCTGCAACCCAAGACGCATTGTTCCCGTCCGGGGCCCACAGGTGGGGGGATCGAATCCCGGGCGCGCTGTTTGCTTTGAGGGCCGCTGCCATCCTTGGCACCGACTGGGATGGCATCGAGTCCGGGCAGGCATTCCACCCACCGTCAGTTTCGTCTCCACCCCCCAGTCCACTGTAACCCCCTCCCCCCTTCTCCGCCCCTGGCCCAGAGTAGGGTTGCCCCCGGTCCTTACGAGTGGGGCTGAGGTAATAGGGGGAGTGTTGTGAAATCATTAAGACCTAGATGCCAAAGCTAATTGCCCCATTGTTTTCCGATGTCTTCGCTTCATTTCGTGGCGGCCCGGCGCTGTCCAAACAGGTCCCCATTTTCTCTCTTGCCGTCGTCGGGGGGCGATGTTTATCCTCGTTAGCTACACGGGCCCTGGGTAATGGAATCTACCACCACACCGCCCTTCGATCTGCGGCGCAGCAACCCTCCACCTCCTCTTACCCCCCTCCTCTCATCTACTCCCACACCCAATATCTCGCCAGCAAAGAAGGGGATCAGCACGTGTGCTCGTCTTACCCTGTCCTGACAGTCCCCACCCCCACTGTCTCTCGCTCCTTGGCAGTGTTTCCAGAGTTTGTCTCTCCATGGCAGTGTTTCCAGAGTTTGTCTCTCCATGGCAGTGTTTCCAGTGTTTGTCTCTCCATGGCAGTGTTTCCAGAGTTTGTCTCTCCATGGCAGTGTTTCCAGAGTTTGTCTCTCCATGGCAGTGTTTCCAGAGTTTGTCTCTCCATGGCAGTGTTTCCAGAGTTTGTCTCTCCATGGCAGTGTTTCCAGAGTTTGTCTCTCCATGGCAGTGGTTCCAGAGTTTGTCTCTCCATGGCAGTGTTTCCAGAGTTTGTCTCTCCATGGCAGTGTTTCCAGGGTTTGTCTCTCCATGGCAGTGTTTCCAGAGTTTGTCTCTCCATGGCAGTGTTTCCAGAGTTTGTCTCTCTATGGCAGTGTTTCCAGGGTTTGTCTCTCCATGGCAGTGTTTCCAGAGTTTGTCTCTCTATGGCAGTGTTTCCAGAGTATGTCTCTCCATGGCAGTGTTTCCAGAGTTTGTCTCTCCATGGCAGTGTTTCCAGAGTTTGTCTCTCCATGGCAGTGTTTCCAGAGTTTGTCTCTCCATGGCAGTGTTTCCAGAGTTTGTCTCTCCATGGCAGTGTTTCCAGAGTTTGTCTCTCCATGGCAGTGTTTCCAGAGTTTGTCTCTCCATGGCAGTGTTTCCAGAGTTTGTCTCTCCATGGCAGTGTTTCCAGAGTTTGTCTCTCCATGGCAGTGTTTCCAGAGTTTGTCTCTCCATGGCAGTGTTTCCAGAGTTTGTCTCTCTATGGCAGTGTTTCCAGAGTTTGTCTCTCCATGGCAGTGTTTCCAGAGTGTGTCTCTCCATGGCAGTGTTTCCAGAGTTTGTCTCTCCATGGCAGTGTTTCCAGAGTTTGTCTCTCCATGGCAGTGTTTCCAGTGTTTGTCTCTCCATGGCAGTGTTTCCAGAGTTTGTCTCTTCATGGCAGTGTTTCCAGAGTTTGTCTCTCCATGGCAGTGACCCGAGACTTTTTTAGGTCTCCACAGCGCCACAAAAATACCTCGGTACAGAAGCTTGGATGTGTCTTCAGACTCGATTTCCTGTATTAAAATTATATTAAAAAAACCTTCAAGATTGAAAATCGATTTCCAGAGTAAAAAATAAATCGATGTTAAAGTAAAAAACATATTTTTTGAATCAAAACGATTTCAGAGTCAAAGTAAATTTTCAGAGTATTATCTCATCGGCAATATTACGGTGGCCATTGCGTTTATTACAATTAACTGAGGTATATAAAATAATTAATCACTTCGTCAACAACTCTGAACTTTTTCAAAGTGACCAGATCCAGCATCATTACATTGAAATTCACACTTTGTCCCACCGTGGCACTACAACCAAACTATGAAGGTTTGACGTTCTCCCTCAGGCTTGGATATTCTAGTTCCGCGGGTTTGAGACCACGAGTCATCAGACCCTTCCAACACAATGCAACTCATCAGGAAGCAGGCCATGGTAAAACGACAAAGAGCCGCAAGTTTCTGTTCCTTCGAGGGTAAGCGTAAGTGTGACGGCGACACGTCGCGAATGGAAAACGAGTCTGCGAGTGACTGCTGGGTCAAGGCGTGGGGGCATCCCTCCATGGAAGTTTCGAGAAGACCGCCAATGAAGGGGGAAGTGAGGCCAGGCCTTGGCTCTGTTCCACAGCTGGCCCCCTGAGCCTTCTCGCCGTCTTTGCAGCTTCCAAATCTCTCCGCGAGCTCTGAACAGCGCTCTTTTCCTTGGAGCGCCATGTTTCCCTGTGGGGTGCAAGGCTGGGGCCACCACTCAATGCGAGATGACAGTGCATGGGGAAAGGGAGTCCAGACGATGTGTGAAGACGATGTGTGAAGACGATGTGTGAAGACGATGAGTGACGATGACAGCCGTACAATACTGGACACTAGCAACAGACAAAACTGGACACTGGCTATAGTCAATATTGGACATTGGCTACAGAAAATACCGTACACTGGCTACAGACAGTACTGGAAAATGACTACAGACAGTAGTGGGCACTGGATACAAACAGTACTGGACACTGGCTACTGTCAATACTAGACACTGGTCACAGACAGTACTGGTCACTGGCTACAGACATTACTGGACACTGGCTACAAACAGTACTGGACAATGGCTACACACAATGCTGGACACTGGCTACAGACAATACTGGATATTGGCTACAAACAGTACTGGACACTGGCTACAGACAATACTGGATACTGGCTACAAACAGTACTGGACAATGGCTACACACAATGCTGGATGCTGGCTACAAACAGTACCGGACACAGGCTGCGGACAATACCGAACACTGGCCATAGACATTACTGGATACTGGCTACAGACAGTACTGGACACTGGCTACAGACATTACTGGATACTGGATACAGACAGTACCGGACACAGGCTCCGGATAATACCGAACACTGGCCATAGACATTACTGGACATTGGTTACTGACCATGCTGGACACTGGCTACATACAATAATGGACACTGGTTATAGACAGTACCGGACACTGACTACATACAGTACTGGTCACTGGCTACAGACATTACTGGACACTTGCTACAGACAATGCTGGTCACTAGCTATTGACTATACTGGACACTGGCTACAGACAATACTGGACACTGGCTACAGTCTGTATTGGACAATGGCTACAGACAATACTGGACACTGGCTACAGATATTACTGGACTCTGGCTACAGACAATCCTGGACACTGGCTACAGACGATAGTGGACACTGGCTACAGACAGTACTGGACTCTGGCTACATACAATACTGGACACTTGCTACAGACAATCCTGGACACTGGCTACAGACATTACTGGACTCTGGCTACAGACATTACTGGACACTGGCTACAGACAATACTGGACACTGGCTACAGACAATACTGGACACTGGCTACAGACAATACTGGACATTGGCTACAGACATTACTGGACACTGGCTACAGACAATACTGGACACTGGCTACAGACAATACTGGACACTGGCTACAGACAATACTGGACACTGGCTACAGACAATACTGGACACTGGCTACAGACAATCCTGGACACTGGCTATAGACAATACTGGACACTGGCTACAGACAATATCGGACACCGGCTACAGTCAATAATGGACACGGGCTGCAAACAATACTGGACATTGGCTACTGACCATGCTGGACACTGGCCGCAGTCCGCGGCGAGGTGGTGCAGCGTGTTGTTGCAGGACAGAAGGAAAACACGGTGGCTCCGCCCCAGACGGCGCGCCGCTGCGTGGTCCGTTTTGACGCTAGGAAAATTAGCCCTGCCTGATGAAATGCAAATAGATTGGCCAGGAATTCCCTTACACTGCGTGATCATAGAGACCAAGCGGCACGAACAGCGTGAGCAGGGAGATCCCGCCGGAATTAGGAATCTCTCTCGGAGTTGCCTCCCCTGCTAGGCCCAGGGACGGCCCAATTACGAGCGGTGAGGGCCGCCTGGTGTCGCCGCTGCTGCCTTTGACCCCAGCCTGCCTCGCCCTGGACCGACTGCGGGGTCTTGCAGTGATTACACAGCCACCGTCCCCTAGCCCCGTGGTCTTTGGGCAAGAACCCAAGCCCAGGCCGGGAGAGAGGCGTCAGCGCTTCATCCTCTACGCCGTCTGCAGTTTTTCTTTCATCAGAAGTGGAGGGAGTGAGTCAAAGAGAAAAGCTTCCATGTTTACAGGTCGAGGCTTGTGGAAATGAAGGCGTTTTAAAAGTCTTTCTGTAGTGGACGCATCAAACGGAACGATTTACAAATTCGGTTTATTCCTCTCTCTCTCTCTCTCTCTCTCTCTCTCTCTCTCTCTCTCTCTCTCTCTCTCTCTCTCTCCTCTGCATCGTTATGCCCATCCAAGGAACCAGGTCGACTTTCAAGGTGTCTGCCAGTCAACTTCCACTGCCTTGAAATGCCAGAAAGAACACTGAAGATTAAATTTTGTGGAGCTGAGGAATGGAACTCTTTCAGTCAGCCTTGCCATCTTAGACGTTGTGCAGGTGTGACTGTATCCCCTGCATAACATTTACTGATGAAGTATTGACAATCTCTGTCAACCGTGCTGCATTAAATGGATCTCCAATCCTGATGTAAGTGTAGAAAACACACATACGGCAGCCGCCGCACGATACCCCCCTCCTCAGCTGGAACCCATGTCCGTGGAGCTTTCAGGGCCTACTCCAGTAGCTCGGACATGGGCGGCCCCAAGCAGCAAACGCCACCGGAGGGTATCGGTTTGGGGCAGAACTTACGGCCCCATAGGTCATTGGCTGGTTCTTGAGCCGGATCCACAAGGACGCTGCCACGGCTGTCTGCTGGAGTTGCCCAATGACTCTTTCGGAGCGTGAGGGCTTGCAACCCAACTGCATCAAAAACCGTATTGTAGTATTCACAATCTAAGTGAAACGTGTTGTACTGGGTGGATTTTCAAACTTGATGTAGGCGTGATGTCTAGCTCTGCACTACTTTGGGGAAGAGCAACTGACACTGTTTGAGAAATGACCACAACACACATAGTTCGACGTCTGTTGTTGAGAATCAAGAGGCAGAAGTTAAAATGTTGTTTAAAAACTGTTTAACAAACTCTTTTTCTTTGTGCAAGAAATTTTACAAACAATTTTTCTATCTATAACGGACTTAACAGGCACGTTCAAATAACATGACTTGTTCTCTCTTGCTACCGACACATTGACTGACGTGTGTGTGTGTATGTGTGTGTGTGTGTGTGTGTGTGTGTGTGTGTGTATGTGTGAGTGAGAGAGAGAGTGAGAGAGAGAGAGAAAGAGAGAGAGAGAGAGAGAGAGAGAGAGAGAGAGAGAGAGAGAGAGAGAGAGAGAGAGAGAAGGAACATCATCAGTATTTTAAAAAACGAACACCCGTAAATAAAATAAAGGTTATTTTTATTGAATAAAGCGAGTTTGGTCAATATTCTGAAGAGATAACGATTTCAAATGTTTGCGGGGAATAATCTTGTCGTTCACTTGACTTTTTGTCAATCGTGCTGTATCTTCTTCTGATTTATCAGCTTGCTGCTTGTCAGTGCCTGCCTCTCCAGGGGCACAGACAGGAGGGGGAGAGAGGGAGGGGAGAGGGGGAGAGAGGGAGGGGAGAGGGGGCAGATGAGGGGGCATGCAGGGAGGAGGCCAGGCCTGAGGGCGATAAGGCGACGCTTCCACTTTCTTGCCCCCAAAAGACCACGTTGAAAGTGCGAGGTGTTCGATTTCGCCCTGGTGGAGGCCCTTGCTTATATCCCATAGCTCAAGTGTCATCGCTACTGGTCTCTCCTTCCCCGTGTCCCTCCCCCCCTGTGTGTCTCCTCCACAGAGTCCCCAGCATTTGATCCATCCACCCCCACCCCCCACCCCCAAATCCAACTCCTGGCCCCCTGTTTCCACGCGTGGGTGGTCTATCCCCGCCCATCATCTGGTGGCTTAGTGACAGAGAAATTGGCCTTATTTCTCCACCTCCACTCCCAGCATCCAACCACCCCCGCCACCACCCCCTTCCCGCCACCTCCCTCATGGTTTTTCCCCACCTCCCCGTGCTAGTCCCGCTCCACCCTCCACTCCGGCATGGAATCCCGCACTGCACGTGCATTGCGACCTGTTTGAGCAGACAGTGTCTCCCGCTGCTTCGTGTGCGCCACGTCACGTCTCAGACCTGTCACTGGACTCGTCACTGTGGCAGCGTGATGTGTGACGTGTCAGTGTCACGCCTCATGTATCGGTGTCATGTGTGACGCGACAGTGTCATGTGTGACGTGTCGATGTGACAGCGTGACGTTTCAGTGTGGTGCGCGACGCGTCAGTGTGATGCATGACACGAGGGTGTGATGTGTGACGTGTCGATGTGACAGTGTGACGTTTCAGTGTGGTACGCAACGCGTTAATGTGATGCATGACACGACAGTGTGAAGTGTGACGTGTCTATGTGACAGTGTGACGTTTCAGTGTGGTGTGCGACGCGTCAGTGTGATGCATGACACGAGGGTGTGATGTGTGACGTTTCAGTATGGTGCGCGATGCGTCAGTATGGTGCATGACACGACAGTGTGATGTGTGACGTGTCGATGTGACAGTGTGACGTTTCAGTGGGGTGTGCGACGCGTCAGTATGATGCATGACGTGTCATTGTGGTGTGTGTGTGACTTTTCAGCGTGATAGTATGACGTATTAGTGTGATCGCACGATGCTTTTGTGAGGCAGTGTGACGTGTGTGCATGAAATATTGACGTGTACTCATAATGCTGCGAAGATGAGGATGTGACTCTTAATTACGATACTTTCTTCTTTAAAATAGGTAAGGAATCCGTGGTTTTTGTCACTAACATTTCCTTGTTTAATTTGCCATGCACATTCCCGTTGCTTTATTTCCTCTTGTACTTGGATTGAGCGGCGTTAGACATTTGATCATTTTGACAAGCCGAAAGAGCGACAAGAAATTGACTAGGCGTTAGCACAACCCATTTGAGCGACAGTATATTAACCCTTCCAGCAAATATATAAGACCTATATAACAAAACGAGCGACTGTAATAAAGCCCTTTGAATGCAGAAATAGTTTATTTATAAATGATTAATTATGAAATGTGGAAAATATGTACACATGTTATCAAACAGTGCGACTGATTAGAGCAAATCATCATTTGTCTGCATTTCGTGCGTATAGTTTGTCGAACATCGAGCTATTCACTTTAACTAAATCCATTCGCATAGTTTTGCAGTACAATATTTCACCATAAAAACAGCAGCGAATGCTACTCACTCCAGTTGAATTTATTTGAAATCAAATTTCTACAGCATTTCCACATAGACCGAGCCGCGAACGTTAGAAGCGCTCAAATGTCCTATGGGGAACAAGAATTCTGTCGCTCAGATGGTCTACGGGGGTCGGCCCTCCAAAAAGCTCAGGTCGGCGCATTGCCCTTGGCCTGGAGTCATAATTAGGGATGTTTGGTCTGTTACCGCTACTATAAAAAAGAGGCTGTATATCAAGAATGAGACACCTACCCTTTTCTTCTGCACATCCCCTTTTAACTATCCAACAAAATGTCGCAAAATCTCTACCAGAAGGACTCGCAATTAAACACAGGGCAAATCCGTGTCATTATTGTAAGAAAATGTCAACGCTGATTTTGGGGGGGTTAATATTTGGAAAGCACATGTCACGCACGACCTTCCCCCTCCATCACTCACAGCATAGGCCGCGGGTACCAGGGCGTTGACCACGTGACTGCCCACATGCCGGAAACAGCGTACGAAGGCATGGACATGGAATTGCGGTTCCGAGTGGACGGAAGGCGAGGCACTGGCTGACCAGGCAAGAGCAGACTGACGCTGGCTTGAGACGCGTTTCTCTGTGGCAAGGCAGGAGACAGATGGAACCCAATGAGAAAATAACATTCTTCCTAGGACAAATGAACAGATTTAAAGATCTCCTTCTGTTTTCCCAGATTAAAACCGCTTTCTCGGTCTGACAGCAGCTGGCTCCACAGTGGCATAGAGCACTTCACTTCCTGCAGGCGCTGATGACCGCAGTAGGAGTTGCTCAGAAAGGAGTGGAAAGTGTCTGACTGTTGATGCATTTTTGGTGTGCACAATGCTCAGAACCAATGCAACCATTGTGAACATCGTTTGCCTTGTTGTTCTTACCGACCTGCGAAATGGCGTTACAACAGTGAGGGTTGTCTGGGTGCACGCCGCCATCTGCTGCATTCCTGCCTCTGACTCCGAGTTTCTCAAACCCAGTCAGCCTTGCATTGTCAGAGTGGTACAGGAGAGCCGCGTTGCATAAACACACGTAAAGTCAAGATCTTGAGAGGAAAAGGCCTGTGTCAACATGACGAAAGCAGATAAATAAAGGCAATCAATTGTTGACACGTGTTGACATCGGTCTATTGCTCGCGAGATCTCGCCTCCATGCAAAAGGCTGACGTTTCATATAATAACGCCGAAGATCACGCACTTCTGTGGAAGATGTGTACAGTCACTGTCAATAAGGGAATGCCGTGATGGTTGGTATCCACCAGCAGGTATCTCTTCTGTGTCTGTTCATTGCCTGGTCGCAAAGCTTTAAAACAATTATCAAGCGGGGTCTTGAATAAGATTCTGGAAATTACCACGGTGTCTCACCTTTTGGCAGCTGTACTCCATAGTCACAGCGGGAAAGCAGTCATTATCAGACAGCAGTTCAAGTGTCGAAATGAGATCTCCCTTTCCACAGAAGATACGATCTTTTCAGTCGATAAGAAATCTGTATATATGCGTCATCCCCATGTTGACTTTGAGTAAGTGGTCGAGAACATTCTCTCTATGATTGTAAACTAGAGAGCACTCTGGTAGCACAAATCTCCACCAAGGACGCCACACTTTCTCCTCCACGACCTGTATACTCGTAGTTCATTTTATTTTAGCGCCTGCTGGCGGCCTCTGAGTGCAGAACGCATAGGCCCGCGTCATCAATGGTCTGACGTCATCAATGGCTTGATGTCATTAACTTCGTGATGAATGACGTAATTTCTCTTTGTGGTTGTAAATTACAAAACGAAATAGCAGATAACTTCTAAAATGTTAAGAATTATTACACGGTTGAAACCCTGACATTGCACAGCATTTAATCAAAATCAATTTTAAACTTTTGGAGTAATTTTGATTTACCGAATAACTAGCTAACAGAGGGTGAGACATTACCTCCTTGGCGGAGCTAATGACGTATCCGACACGGACATGGCGTTGCAAAGAAGGGGCTGGAGGCGAGTTATGCGATCAGTAGAGCTAATTCTGCAGGTTCTGCATATTCTCCAAGTCCAATGGAAGAATTTTTACCAACTCGTGAAATATTTGCTATATGTAAGACTAACGAGTAAAATATGTGTCAGTGTCGACAAATGAATCGCTTCTTTGAAGAAACGAAAGGTGGATTCGAGTCTGTGGTGAGGGGTGATGGCAAAACTGCAGACAAACACGACATGACGTGTGACGCATGCCACATACAGATCCATGACGCATGCCACATACAGATCCATGACGCATGCCACATACGTATCCGTGACGTATGCCACATACGTATCCGTGACGCATGCCACATACGTATCCATGACGCATGCCACATACGTATCCGTGACGCATGCCACATACGTATCCGTGACGCATGCCACATACGTATCCGTGACGCATGCAACATACGTATCCGTGACGCATGCCACATACGTATCCGTGACGCATGCCACATACGTATCCATGACGCATGCCACATACGTATCCGTGACGCATGCCACATACGTATCCGTGACGCATGCCACATACAGATCCATGACGCATGCCACATACGTATCCGTGACGCATGCCACATACGTATCTGTGACGCATGCCACATACGTATCCATGACGCATGCTACATACGTATCCGTGACGCATGCTACATACGTATCCGTGACGCATGCCACATACCTATCCGTGACGCATGCTACATACGTATCCGGGACGCATGCCACATACGTAATTGTGACGACAAAACTGGTGCTATGGTCTGCAGAGGAGACTTCTCTGCAAGTCCAGACCTACGCGAGTCAATGCAGTCGTCTCCTCCTAAGCGTGTAGGGTCTTTGTTTCCAATCCTCTCCGTCACGCTACCAAGCGCTGCATCCCGCATCCCGCATCCCGCATCCCGCATGTCTCTGTGCTGGCGTCAGCGCTGTGTGCCAGGCGGGCAGACGAAGGAAGGAAGACAACACGTGGTCCGGAGGCGGGTTTCCCAGACTATAGATATGCAATCCAAAGCAATCCAAAGCAATCCGAAGCAATCCGAAGCAATCCGAAGCAATCTAAAGCAATCCAAAGCAATCCAAAGCAATCCAAAGCAATCCAAAGCAACCCAAAGCAATCCAAAGCAATCCAAAGCAATCCAAAGCAATCCAAAGCAATCCGAAGCAATCCGAAGCAATTCGAAGCAATCTAAAGCAATCCAAAGCAATCCAAAGCAATCCAAAGCAATCCAAAGCAATCCAAAGCAATCCGAAAAAATCCGAAGCAATCCAAAGCAATCCAAAGCAACCAAAGCAATCCAAAGCAATCCAAAGCAATCCGAAGCAATCCAAAGCAATCCAAGGCAATCCGAAGGGCGTTTCCCGCATCATTTGTAAGCGATCGCTGCAATCAAACAGGAGGCGGTATCAACACTGGGACAAAAGGCAAAGAGCGCCTGGTTTGGAAACATATGATGTTGTTTGTTTACAAGAAGTGACTGACTGGACGTTGGGTAAGGTTACTGCGATAAAATTAAATAGCCTGGAAATGCTTTTTGTTTTGCTTTGTATTGCTTTGTATTGCTTTGTATTGCTTTGTATTGCTTTAGATGGTTTTGGATTGCTTTAAATTGTTTTGTATTGCTTTAGATTGCTTTGGGTTGCTTTGGATGGCTTTAGATTGCTTTAGATTGCTTTGGATTGCTTTGCATTGCTTTGGATCGCTTTGAATTGCTCTGGATTGCTTTAGATTGCTTTGGATTGCTTTGGATCGCTTTGAATTGCTTTGGATTGCTTTGGATCGCTTTGAATTGCTTTGGATTGCTTTGGATTGCTTTGGATTGCTTGGGATTGCTTGGGATTGCTTTGGTTTGCATATCCAGAGTCCTGAAAAACCAACCTCTGTAGAAGAGGAAAAATGGGGATGCATCAAGGCTAACCTGTCTGAGGTGTGTGTGTGTGTATGTGTGTGCGTGCATGCGTGCGTGCGTGCGTGTTTCTGTGCGTGTGTGTGTGTGCTTGTACGTGTGTGTTTGTGTGTGTGTGTGTGTGTGTGTGTGTGTGTGTGCATGCGTGTGTGTGTGTGTGATATGCCGAGACATGCTTCCCTATCTATCTGAGTTTAGAACCACTTTGTGTCGACAACAAAAGGCTTTCTAGTGTGAGAGAAAATTCCTGGCTTTTTAGCCGAGAGCGAATCTGGAATTCAACCCTCTCCGCATGGCCATGAAGATGGTGGTAAGGGATGCTGCATACACAGGGAAAGGGTGGTAGGGAGGGGTGATTGGGGGTGCGGGGGTGGGGTGGGAATAAGGGTGAGAGTGATGGTGAGGGGTGTGAAGGCAGAGAGGGAGGGGTGGCTGTAAACAAATGCAAGTATGCGTGACATGACGGCGTGTTTGATATGAAAATTCTTCAAACGTTGTGCCGACCTAAAGCTGTTTGTGTGTTGTGAAAAGCTGCCTACTCCTCGCTGTCATCACGGGTCTATTTGGAGCGTAAAGTGTTTCCGTGCTTGCAGTCAGTGAAAACACACTGCAGGATGAAAGTGAGCAGTATGGGGGCTTGAAGACGCAGAGACAAGGGGTTGTCATTACAAAGGGGCGAGGAAAGCGTTTTGCGGCGAGGCGCCACTCCCCTCCAGACAGTGAGAGCGATCATCACCCATCAAAAGCACACAGAAAGGCTATCTGCCCTCCGTCTACACTGCATGGCGACTGGGGTCGAGGAAAGCGCAGCGTGCACATTGAGTGGCAAGACCTTGTTTGTTGCCCCGTGATCTTCCTCATCCTGGCTACGAACACGGGGGCCCGTCGACCGAAACCAAAACACGGCCCACCGCTAGGGTGCTTTCCCTGGCGTCCGCTTCAAGGCGTGAGCTTTCCACTTGCTCTTTAAGGGCAAAAAGCCAAAACATTCAAAGTCCCTGCGCTTGCTTGCGTGAAGCAGTCTTGTACGAGTGGAAATCTGGAGTCCACGGCGCCAGTCCAATCCCACCAGAGAGGTGAAAGCACAGCAAACCCGGCACTTCCTGTGAGTCTTTGCTTTCAAAATAGAAAGCAAATGGAGGCTGACTCCCTCCATGCCAAACTCTGCAGCCACAGTCTCAGCCTGGCTGCCTGACAATTTCTCCGTCACTGCATACAGCTGTCTCCAGTCCGTCACTGCATGACGTCACTGCATTGAGCTGTCTCCAGTCCGTCACTGCATGACGTCACTGCATACAGCTGTCTCCAGTCCGACAGTGCATGATGTCATTGCATAAAGCTGTCTCCAGTTCGTCACTGCATGACGTCACTGCATACAGGTGTCTCCAGTCCGTCACTGCATGACGTCACTGCGTGATGTCACTGCATCGAACTGTCTCCCGTCCGTCATTGAATGATGTCACTGCATACAGGTATCTCCAGTCCGACACTGCATGACGTCACTGCATCGAACTGTCTCCCGTCCGTCATTGGATGATGTCACTGCATACAGGTGTCTCCAGTCCGTTACTGCATGACGTCACTGCATCGAACTGTCTCCCGTCCGTCACTGCATGACGTCACTGCATCGAACTGTCTCCCGTCCGTCGACGTCACTGCATACACCTGTCTGGAGTCTGTCATCGCGTGCAGATTCCAGCCCCAGCAATGCAAGGAGGAACTCTGGCCATCTTGCCTTGTCTGAGGACGACACATCACGTGTCAAGACAAACTCTTTTGTTGCATTTTGTCAGTGCAAAACGGCAAAACCGCCCAAACATCCGTGACATATGGGGAAATATCTGACGCGTTATGATTACTAGCGTGTAAAATAAATGTGCAAGCTTCTCTAGCAACTTTTTTAAAATGTCAGAATAACCTAATCTGGAGGCGATTAGCAACACAAGCTGGCAACAGTCATCCAAATAAAGAAAAAAAAACGATTTTTAAAAAGATGCTGCGGACACTAAATATATTAAAGTGTATCAGAGGCTACAGGAATGATATCTTATTTTAACTATTGAAATGTAGGAAACAATTTGCATTTACGACCGTTTACCTTGTTACAAGTACCATTGTACCAAAATATAAAAATTATTGCAGATTCATCGGGTGACTATACCTTGCGACTTTGCGTCTATTCCGATGTCATGCAAGCAACATTTTTTTTTCAATAAATATGATCCTTTTTATAAGGTAAATATTTTATAGGACAGCAAAAGGCAAGACAATTTTTTTAATAACAGAAAATGGAAGATTTTGCGAAGTCTGATGAGAGTGCAGTGAATGATCAACAGCACGAGTCAACGAACAATCTTGGTGAAATTATATTAAAAAACAAGGGCAGAACACTCTTTAAACCATTTTTGTACGTAAAAGTGAAGGCATTTTGAAAGCATTTGAAACTAATCTCGCATGTTGATTGCACTGGTAGCAGCGCAAAGTTGTCCTGTCTTTTTCTTTTCAAGGAGAATGTCGCCTCCTTTGCTTGAAAAGAAGATACTTTTTTTACGCTGTGAAACCCGTTCCGAAAAGCACGAGAAATACCTCACGCCTCTTTGGAAATAAGATCTGAACGTTAATTCAAAATGGAAGAAACATTCACTGTTGTGGTTTTTTTCCTGCAGTTCTTCATTTTCTTCCGTCACGGACCTGGACAGAAATCAGGAAGAAGGGAGGCTGTCTGTCCTGTCTGTGTGTCGAGAGAGACAGAAGGAGATGGGGAGGCTGGCACTCTGTCCTGTCTGAGTGTTGAGACAGACAGAGGGGGAAGAGGAGACTGTTGCACGTGCACACAGCAATATGGTCACGACCACATTTCGACGTGTATGAGGAGAAGAACTTTAAAAGAAGCGAGACGACTGAGGGTCTTCAGAGATAGAACCCCCCTGTCTTCGGGTGTTTCGGCCCTGTCTTCCCGGCACTCTCGGGGTGGGTGGGGTGGGTGGGTTTGTGGGGTGGGTGGGGTGGGTGGGGCACACCTGAGTCATAGCCTCAGGTGCCCGTCAGTCGCCAATAGTGACCAGGCACACTGTGTGTATGGTGGTCTGCCTCACCGAAGCGCAGGCTGGGGTTGTCAAAAGCCTGTCCGCCTAAGCTTGTAGACCCCCACTCTCCACGGACTGTTCCCTGGGTGCCCTCTGGTGCTCCACATTTCCACATTCCCCCGTGTTCCCCTGCAGCCTCTTGACCGAAAAAATGTGTGCCATCAAAACGGCGAAGGCAATGACAACAGCAGCAATAGCAAAACCCTCTGTCTTTTTTTGCTAGCAACCCTTTTTATTTGCTACTATCCCAAAGTACTGTGTATAGTATATACGTAAAATAAAAATCATCGGAACCATGCGTCTGAGCCTCTGGCTTTGTCAATCTTGGCCATTCGTTCTTGGGACTTTTCCCGTCATGCCTTCAAACATTAGCTCCAAGACAGTGCACATGCCACTGTTTTAATATACTCAAATGCGATGATTGAAAGGATTCTAGTTTTTCCGTTAACATGCACGTTGCGAACTAAAGTATTACAGTGAAACAATTGGAGGATTAAAAAAAAGTTTAAAGAACTTTTGGAATAAATTTACACCATATGAATTATAGCATGGGATATTTATTAAAAAAGAAGAAAGAAATAAAGCAATGCGCCAGACTTCATACATTGCGCCTCTCTTGATTGAAATTTTCGCATAAAACACTGAATAATTCATCCGTCACCATATGCCTGTCACACACACAATTATACATGTAGTGTGCTAGCAAGGGGTTTGCATCATTTGCGCATATGCCATTCGAAAGCAGAGACCAAAAACAGTTTCCATTCAAAATGGGGACAGAAAGCTTTAGGCTGATATGTGTGAGCATCAACTCTCACATCAAACCGACGATTTTTACTTGTTGTGTAATAGACCTACATGCATAAATCCTAATTCGTAACTTAGTCTACAAAAATTTCAGGACTGTAAATTTTGTTGGAAACTTTACCTTACGTGGATTCGTTTTCTAGTTCATTTCCATCAGGCATTCAGTTGGTTTTTTTCTTTTCTTGTCTTTCTTTTTTCTTGGAGTTATTCAAAAAACTTAAAACAGGACACTCAAATCTTGGAAAGGACGACTTTTTTCCTTTCCATTTTCCCGCGTTTTTTTTCTTCTTCTTCTAAGAAGCCGTTTTCATCCCAGTGGTCTGTGAGAGCAGCCCCTCACAGTTGGTTATTTTGGAAGCTGCCTTCCCCACCCTATTACCGTGGATACCCGATCTTGCCTCCAGTGGCGAGGAGGGGGTGGGGGTGTTGTTGTTGTTCGACAGCTGCCTCCAGCAACGCAGCCCCGGAATGAGAGTCACCCAACAGCTGTGTGTGGGGCGACAGAGAGAGAGAGAGAGAGAGAGAGAGAGAGAGAGAGAGAGAGAGAGAGAGAGAGAGAGAGAGAGAGATTTATGAAAGCTTGGATGAGAAAAATGTTCTAAACCCAATCGCGAGCAACATTACAATATGATCGTGTGAGAAGCATTTTGAAAAATATTGATGAAATTGTTTTTGATGGACCATAAGAAGTGCAATATGCAAATGTGGTATCTTGCAAGCAGTAGGAGAGAGAGCACTGGGTGCAGAAAAAACAAGAACACACGCACACACACACACACACACACACGCACGAACACACACACGCGCGCGCGCGCGCGCGCGCGCGAATTAAAAAAAGGAAGAATATTTCATTCAAAATGAATTTAAACAGGAAAAAGCCAGGCATTCTTGCAACAACCAAAAAAGGGGTGATGCACGATTCATGTTAACATCATAAACATGTTTTTTCACTTTAAAATAGAGAGGGAAGCTTCACTCATCCAGTCCGCCCTTCCATCTCTGAAGACAGGGGGCGTTGCTTACGCTAGGAACCTTGCAAGATCTTGCGGGGAATAAGCCGATGTCAACAAGTGTCAACACGATGACAGCAGATGTAAAGGCAGTCAAATGATTGACACATGTTGACACCGGCCCATTATTTGCCAACTAGGCAGGCTAGCAATGCGCCCCTGTTCCCCTGGTGCCTTTGGTCCTTGCTTCCTCATGTCCTGCCCTGGAAGGTTCGTAGCTAATATGGCGGATCATGAAAAAAGTTTCCTGTTTCCCCTGGACGTAGTTCACGCCTCCGATTTGTCGCCATGACTCAAAGTGACCCGGGCTTTTGTGCAGCTGCAGTCAAGCGTAAGAATGACGGACGAATAATAAAAATGGTGACGCAGTGAGTGGGGCGAATGTGATGACGCAGTGACTGGGATGAAGACGATGACGCAGTTTGACTCGGTGACTGGGATGGAGATGACGACACGGTGACTGGGGTGGAGATACTGATGCAGTGACTGGGATGAAAATGATTGCATAGTAGCTGGGATAAAAGCGATGACGCAGTGACTTGGTTGGAGATGACGACACAGTGACTTAAATAAAGATGATGACGCAGTGACTGGGATGGAGATGATGACGCAGTGACTGGGATGGAGATGATGACGCAGTGACTGGGATGGAGATGATGACGCAGCGACCAGGATGGAGATGATGACGCAGTGACTGGGATGGAGATGATGACGCAGCGACTGGGATGAAGATGATGACGCAGCGACTGGGATGGAGATGATGACGCAGTGACTGGGATGGAGATGATGACGCAGTGACTGGAATGGAGATGATGACGCAGCGACTGGGATGAAGATGATGACGCAGTGACTGGGATGGAGATGATGACGCAGCGACTGGGATGGAGATGATGACGCAGTGAGTGGGATGGAGATGATGACGCAGCGACTGGGATGGAGATGATGACGCAGTGACTGGGATGGAGATGATGACGCAGCGACTGGGATGGAGATGATGACGCAGTGAGTGGGATGGAGATGATGACGCAGTGACTGGAATGGAGATGATGACGCAGTGACTGGGATGAAGATGATGACGCAGTGACTGGGATGGAGATGATGACGCAGTGACTGGGATGGAGATGATGACGCAGTGACTGGGATGGAGATGATGACGCAGTGACTGGGATGGAGATGATGACGCAGTGACTGGGATGGAGATGATGACGCAG
>JAWQFJ010018696.1:50000-72500 GCA_034096865.1 Theodoxus fluviatilis
CTGCGTCACATTCTCCTCATAATAATTGTTGTTAATCAGGTGTGTACGTTTGCGTACAAGTGTATGTGCGTGTTAGGCATTTGCGTGCGCCTGTGCTTGTGTTTACATATGTAAGTGAATGTGTATGTGTGTTTTTATGTTTGCATGCATTTGAGCGTCTGTGCAAGTGTGTGTCTGCGCGCACGCATGCACAAGATATATTGGTGTATCAGTGTACACGTATTTGTGCATGTGTGCATTTATACGTGCATGTGCGCGTAATTCCGAGCACATTTTTGCCGATTCTGTAATTCAGGACTTTCTGTAAAAGCAAAGAGAGACGTTGATTTCCAAACGTACCACGAAGAAAATGTGCGTGATATCTCGACGCTTAAGCTGAATTGACTGCAACTCTTGCACTGATGAGTCATTGGAGCATGCCGACGTTTCGAGCGTCCATCTATCTACACCGCCATCTCTTTCCCCATCCACCCAGGAGGCGTGTGCAAGCTAGACACACGCAGGCACACAAGTCGACCTTTGTCGAGGGCGGCGCAGGGCTGGACGGTGAAAAACATCGAGTCCGACTGGAATCCTGCCCTTGCTATGAAGACGTCACACGGGCTTGCAGAGCCTGGCTGTTACGGGGGATTACAGGCGATGGGATCTGGACGGAATCTGGGAACAGGTTGTCAAGCCATCACACCGCCTCGCCCTGCAACCCGATCTTATCTGCCTGCACGCAGACCGACCGCTCCGCGACGCCAGCCTGCAGACCGGCAAGCAGAGAGCTGCCTGCTGCCAGCGCTGCCTCTTGCTGCCACCAGCACTCTCCTCAATCTGCCATCCTATCACAAGGCCCGTGTCTCGCAGCAAGACCCCAAACCGTCTTTTCGCAGTCGTCATCTGTGCGCATGCTCCATGGCAAATTTTCCCAATCCCCCTTTCCGGTCATGCGCAAATGCGCATTTCCAGTCTTCCCTTCCGGTCATCCGTCATGGCTTTTGCTTTAGCATTCCTTCCGGACATGCGCGAAAGCGCGTTTGTAGTCTTTCCTTCCGATCATGCGTCGTGGCCTGCAGACAAGCTCTCCTTCCGGTCCGAGCGGTTACCATATCCAGAGGAGTGTGGGAGTATGCCAGACTCACAGCGGTAGATCTCAACCCCCACCCCTCCCCGTCACCCCCGCCTTCCCCCGTTCCCCCTTCCCAGAGCAGAGAAGCCCGTCGAAGGAGTAGTGCAATGAACGAACAAATCATTTCTGTGTTTATGGAAGAATAATGACCCACCGTATGTTTTGAAGCGCGTCTGTGAGAAAGTTTAGGACCTCTTCAGAGGAGCGTAGTGGAGTGGTGGCGAACGCCCTCAGCGTGGCATAAGACCTCGGTAGGTCTGTACGTAACCCTTCTCTTTGGGGATATTTCTCGTCTGACATTGCCAAAACGTAGTTTCGGTAGCACTGTCGGTAACCTATCTCTTTGGGGATATATCTCGTCTGACATCGCCAAAACGCAGTTTCGGTAGCTCTGTAGGTACCCTATCTCTTTGGGGATATTTCTCGTCTGACATCGCCAAAACGCAGTTTCGGTAGCTCTGTAGGTACCCTATCTCTTTGGGGATATTTCTCGTCTGACATCGCCAAAACGCAGTTTCGGTAGCTCTGTAGGTACCCTATCTCTTTGGGGATATTTCTCGTCTGACATCGCCAAAACGCAGTTTCGGTAGCTCTGCACGTAACCTATCTCTACGGAGATATTTCTCGTCTGACATGGTCTATATGCAATCTCGGTAGATTTGTACCCAAATGATATCCTCGGGGATATTTTGTCTGACATTGTCAAAACGCAGATTTGGTAGCTCTGTAAGTAATAAATCTCATTGGAGATAGTTTTCGTCCGACATTGTCAAAACGCAATTTTGGTAGCTCTGCAATTAATATATCTTTTGGGGGATATATCTCGTCTGACATTGTCAAAACGCATATTTGGTAGCCCTGTGTGTAATAAATCTATTTGGGGATATATTCTTCGTCTGACATGGTCAAACCATGGTTTTAGTGGCTCTGCAATTAATCTATCTTTTGGGGGATATTTATCGTCTGACATTGCCAAAACGCTGATTTTCTAGCCCTGTATGTAATACATCTCTTTGGGGATATTTATCGTCTGACAAGGTGAAAACTCAGTTTCGGTAGCCCTGTAACTTATCTCTTTGTGGGTATTTCTCGTCTGACAAGGTCAAAACACAGTTCCGCTTCAACACCCTGCAGCTGCGGTGCAGAGCAAGCACAGCAAGGTACATCTATGGCAGAGCAGACGTGCTGCCCGCGCTTTCCCGTGAGTGGAATGGAAAAAGGGAAGTCGGGAAGGAGGCAGCAACTTCCAGTGTCCGTCACGCCTGCGTCCTGTCCACTCTCCGTTCCGGAATGCAGCCTCGCTTGAGTGCGCGCCGCCACGGTCGAGCTGGGGCAGAGCACGCGACGCTGGGCAGCCATGTTTACTCAAAGTCGCAACAAGCGACCGGGAAATCTCCGCAATTACCGCCGTGGTCCGCGATACGGGACGAGATTTGGCGGACGCTATCTGGCCAGGGGAGATAACTAGACGAACCTCGCGGCATACAGGTCACGTGACCACTGAGCCCCCAGAGATTCGCACTGGACTGCGCTGACAAAAATCTGCGATGGAATCTAACCCTCGCTGTTCCTTCTTCCCTTGTTGAAGCGGCGGTCGCTCCGCGTTCAGACCAAGGGTGCAGGCTGGGCAGTTCGAACGAGTGTCTCGTCAAAGGCTCAAAGAGTTCATCAAAGGCTGCCCCGGGCTGTTGATGGAGTTGCCTCCCCTTTGTCCCCGCGCTTATGCGTCAGTACACGTTGCCCACGGAGACTCCTGTCCCAAGCCCCAAGGTCCGCCGGTCAAAGGAGCAAGAACTGCTTGGATGCACGGTGATTGGAAAATGCGTGCCAGGCCTTGGCACTGATCAACACTTGGCGATGAAAGGAGGCGGACTGGTTCGAGGGCCTTCGTATTGCCTGCGGGGCATGACCGCCCCAGCCTGTACCCCGGCAGTGACACGACTGACCACCTGTCCAGGCGCTCACTGTGCGAGTGACCAGCGTCATGCTCATGCAGGTCCTTCACGCCTTGTTTCCAGTCCAAACACCGTGGGTGTGATCATCCTATTTGCTCTGGACTCTATTACACTCCAGACAACATAATCCCCTACTAATTTCCATCTTCCACTGACTCTCTGTCTGTTTGTTTATCTGTCTGTGTGTCGTCCCCCCTTCTCTCTCTCTCTCTCTCTCTCTCTCTCTCTCTCTCTCTCTCTCTTTCTTTCTCTCTCTCAATTTGTCTATTTTGTAAAGAGAAAGAATATGATATTTATTGATTGTTGGGCTGCAGCGTTTATGACGAACCATGAGACAGATATATCAAACCACACATCGATTCAAACAGAAAAAGATAAATAGTTTATTTCTAAAAAAAGGAACAAGATTCGAAAAGAAAAAGGACGCATCTACTTACACCTTGTAGCACAATGGCATTGAATGAAGGTTGGTCTGTGCTGGTGACACATCTTTACATTGTACACGACACTATGCCAGAACCGAGCTGGAAGAGATTGACTGTTCATGCAAGCTAGATTTTCAGTTGTACACGTCTTGAATTCAATGGGCTCTCAGCCTTCGAATTAAATCAACTCGCATTCATTAAGTGCTCTCTCTCTCTCTCTCTCTCTCTCTCTCTCTCTCTCTCTCTCTCTCTCTCTCTCTCTCTCTCTCTCCTTCTCCCTCTCTCTCTCTTCTCTCTCTCTCTCTCTCTCTCTCTCTCTCTCTCTCTCTCTTTCTCTCTCTCTCTTTCTCTCTCCTCTCTCTCTCCTCTCTCTCTCTCTCTCTCTCTCTCTCTCTCCTCTCTCTCTCTCTCTCTCTCTCTCTCTCTCTCTCTCTCTCTCTCCACGTGTACCGTTGCTTGTGTGTGTGTGTGTGTGTGTGTGTGTGTGTGTGTGTGCGCGCGTGTGTGAAGAGAGAGAGAGAGAGAGAGAGACACACACACACATACGCACATACACACACACACACACACACACACACACACACACACACACACACACACACACACAAACACACACACACTCGCGGAGCACGGAGGAAAACTTAATGGCAAAGGAGAAACAAAAGCACTTGACACGTTCGTTTCAGTGAGGCCTGAGCATTGCCTTTCTTCTCTCACAATGAGGAGCGTCTCTGTGTAGTAATGGCTGTCGTCGTTTCCACTTCAAAACACAACAATTAAAAGATTCTCGTCTCCAACGCCTCCCTTGGGAAAGTTTCTCAATAACGTCGCTCTTTGTGTCATACCATCACGACCTCTTGACCCTCGGTACATCTAGACCAGTGGAAGATTTCTAACTGAAAAGAGAATGGAGAGTTTGGAACGCTGACTACTGCAATGCACAGGATGATGGTGTCTGGGGCTGCTGACACTTGTAATGAATGCTGATGGGCGAGCTTGTGGGAGGGACAGAGAGGATGAGAAAGTGTGTGTGTGTTGATAGAGGAGAATAGCAAGGGGAGGGGAGGGGAGGGGGGGGGGGGAGGGGAAGAGAGAGAGAATGACAAGAGACATGTTCACAGGGGTGAAGCTAAAAATAGCAGCAGCCACATGTACAATTGATAAAATCATATCAATTATCAACATTCTTTAAATGTACTCTTTATGCTTTGATTTTAATTTTTTTACCATCATCGAGCGATCTTTATTCCTAAATATACACGGACACATACATATTCTACTATGTACAGTCCACTTCTTATCTTACAAAATGGCAGCTATTGTGATTTTTCGCTTGACCTGTCCGGAAGTGACGACAACATGTCTCCGGCTATTGGACCTTAACTTAGGATGCAAATAGCACAGGCAGAGAGAGAGAGAGAGAGAGAGAGAGAGAGAGAGAGAGAGAGAGAAAGAGCGAGAGAGAGCGAGAGAGAGAGAGAGAGAGAGAGAAAGTACAGACGAAAGAGGGGTCTACCAGGACGGTGGTCGTCATGGCGACTGCCTTTGCAACATATGCTGGCACAGCCTGACCATCTGCCGATGAGGCAAAACAGGAGTTGCCCAACACTCCTTGCCTGCCTGGCTGGCCCCCACACCCTCGCCATGGGGGATCCCCGCGAGAAGGAGGGGGGAGGAAAAAAGCACAGGGGACGGGAGAGTGTGGGGAGAGGGGAGTGGTGAGTGGGGGGTGGGGGGTGGAGGGTGGGGGGTGGGGGGCGTTGGGGCTAGAGATGGCAAATGGCTTTTAGAGGAAGAAATATTTCGCAGTAAAAGACTGATGAAAGCGTCTCGTGAACATTCTTCCTCAGCTGCAACATAATCCAGACATGACCAGTGATTTAGAAGAAATTGCCTGTTGCCTGTCTTTCAACAGTTTTCACCAGTTCTCACCCCAAACGGCCATTTCCCCATCACCCTCCATGACTCCAGTACTTGGCCACACAGGATGCACTGAAAGGTAGAGTGGTCATGCCCAGGGTGACGAAGACGAAGCGCAGTGCAGTGCCAGATGCAATACACTGGAGCACAGCGCAACACAACGCAGTAAAGCACTCTGCAACACAGTTCAAAACAGTGCAAAACACAGGATGCATTGTGAGGTGGAGTGGTCTTGGCAAGTCGTGACGAAGAGCAGCGCAGCACTAGATGCAATGCTCTGCAGGACAATGCAATACAGTAAAGTACTCTACAATACACTTCAATACAGTGCCTTAAAATACGACGCGACGTAATGGGATGTGATAAAATAGAATGCAATATAATGCAATTTAAAGCAAGACGTATTACCTGAGATCCTTTTCCATATTTCTGCACTTTTAAACAAGTGCACATTGTTTGGCATCTGTCTGCTCCATCTGGCTACAGAGCAAATAAGTGTTTCACAATGGAATTGGTCACTTCCGTAATTAGACATCGGCCCTGGGAACCGAAATTATAGAATGTCTCCTGGTGATATGTAGGCCTGGTGCCAGCTGTGTCTACTCCTGTCGTGTCTAGTCCATGCGTATCCAGTCATGTGGTGTCTAGTTCTACTGTATCTTTTCCTGCTATGCCTAGTCCTGATTTGTCTAGATCTGGTGTGTCTATTCCTGGTGTGTCTAATTCTACTGTATCTAGTCCTGGTGGGTCCAGTCCTGTTGTGTCTTCTCCTGCTGTGTCTTGTCCTGCTATGACTAGTCCTTGATGTGTTTAGTCCTGGTTCTGTCTAGTCCTGGTGTGTTTAGTCTTGGTGTGTCTAGTCCTGGTGTGTTTAGTCTTGGTGTGTCTAGTCCTGGTGTGTTTAGTCTTGGTGTGTCAAGTCCTGGTGTGTTTAGTCTTGGTGTGTCTAGTCTTGGTGAGTCTAGTCCTGGTGAGTCTAGTCCTGATGTGTCTAGTCCTGATGTGTTTAGTCTTGGTGTGTTTAGTTTTGCTGTGTCTAGTCCTGGTGTGTTTAGTCTTGGTGTGTCTAGTCCTGATATGTTTAGTCCCGGTGTGTCTAGTCCTGGTGTGTCTAGTCCTGATGTGTTTAGTCTTGGTGTGTCTAGTCCTGGTGTGTCTAGTCCTGGTGTGTTTAGTCTTGGTGCGTCTAGTCCTGGTGTGTTTAGTCCTGGTGTGTTTAGTCTTGGTGTGTCTAGTCCTGGTGTGTCTAGTCCTGGTGTGTCTAGTCCTGGTGTGTCTAGTCCTGGTGTGTCTAGTCCTGGTGTGTCTAGTCCTGATGTGTTTAGTCCTGATATGATTAGTCCTGGTGTGTATAATTCTGGTGTGTCTAGTCCTGGTGAGCTTAGTCCTGGTGTGTCTAATCCTGGTGTGTCTAGTTCTGCTGTGTCTAGTTCTGGTGTGTTTAGTCCTGCTGTGTCTAGTTCTGGTGTGTTTAGTCCTGCTGTGTCTAGTTCTGATGTGTACAGTCCTGCTGTGTCTAGTCTTGCTGTGTCTAGTCCTGATGTGTCTAGTTCTGGTGTGTACAGTCCTACTGTGTCTATTCCTGCTTTGTCTAGTTCTGATATGTCTAGTCCTGGTGTGTCTAGTCTTGGTGTGTCTGGTCCTGTTGTGTCTAGACTTGCTGTGTCTAGCTCTGATGTGTCTAGTCCTGATGTGTCTAGTTCTGGAGTGCACAGTCTCGCTGTGTCTAGTCTTGCGGTATCGAGTCCTGATGTGTCTAGTCCTGATGTGTCTAGTTCTGATGTGTCTAGTTCTGGTGTGTCTAGTCTTGGTGTGCCTGGTCTTGGTGTGTCTAGTCACGATGTATCTAATCCTGGCGTGTCTAGACCTGCCCATGCAGGCCCAAACATGCAATAACCAGCGTTCATATGATGAAGAAGCTTACGCTTGGGTGGACATTGTCTCTGAAGTCCAAGGTCAATTCACTGCAGTGAACTTACTCCAAACAAAAGCCTGAGATCAAGCTTTCTGCGGGTTTATTTTCACTTACTGATCCCCATATATTTTCTAAATTCACAATTCGTACACCAGAACCTCCTTATATCAGCAGCGTGGCTGGCCTGCCCGGCAGAGGGCAAGAGGAGCCTTGCACACGGCGCGTGGGCAAGAAATGAGACAGCACCGGCAAGAAAGGAAACAGCACTGAGAAGGAAGGAGACAGCACTGGCAAGAAAGGAGACAGCACTGAGAAGGAAGGAGACAGCACTGGCAATGAAGGAGACAGCACTGGCAAGGAAGGAGACAGCACTGGCAATGAAGGAGACAGCACTGAGAAGGAAGGAGACAGCACTGGCAAGAAAGGAGACAGTGCTGGCAAGAAAGGAGACAACACTGACAAGAAAGGAGACAGCACTGGCAAGGAAGGAGACAGCACTGGCAAGGAAGGAGACAGCACTGGCAAGAAAGGAGACAGCACTGGCAAGAAAGGAGACAGCACTGGCAAGGAAGGAGACAGCACTGGCAAGAAGGGAGACAGTGCTGGCAAGAAAGGAAACAGCACTGACAAGGAAGGAGACAGCACTGACAAGGAAGGAGACAGCACTGGCAAGAAAGGAGACAGCACTGACAAGAAAGGAGACAGCACTGGCAAGGAAGAAGACAGCACCGACAAGAAAGGAGACAGCACTGGCAAGGAAGGAGACAGCACTGAGAAAGAAGGAGACAGCACTGACAAGAAAGGAGACAGCACTGACAAGAAAGGAGACAGCACTGACAAGAAAGGAGACAGCACTGACAAGAAAGGAGACAGCACTGGCAAGGAAGGAGACAGCACTGGTAATGAAGGAGACAGCACTGGCAAGGAAGGAGACAGCACTGGCAAGGAAGGAGACAGCACTGGCAAGAAAGGAGACAGCACTGGCAAGAAAGTAACCACAGCACTGGCAAGAGAGGAGACAGCACTGGCAAGGAAGGAGACAACACTGGCAAGAAAGGAGACAGCACTGGCAAGAAAGGAGACAGCACTGACAAGAAAGGAGACAGCACTGAGAAGGAAGGAGACAGCACTGACAAGAAAGGAGACAGCACTGGCAAGGAAGGAGACAGCAGCACTGGCAAAGAGGAGACAGCACTGGCAAGAAAGGAGACAGCACTGACAAGAAAGGAGACAGCACTGGCAAGGAAGAAGACAGCACCGACAAGAAAGGAGACAGCACTGGCAAGGAAGGAGACAGCACTGGCAAGAAAGGAGACAGCACTGGCAAGAAAGGAAACAGCACTGACAAGGAAGGAGACAGCACTGGGAAGGAAGGAAACAGCACTGGCAAGAAAGGAGACAGCACTGACAAGAAAGGAGACAGCACTGACAAGGAAGGAGACAGCACTGGCAGGGAAGGAGACAGCACTGGCAAGGAAGAAGACAGCACCGACAAGAAAGGAGACAGCACTGGCAAGGAAGGAGACAGCACTGGCAGGGAAGGAGACAGCACTGGCAAGAAAGGAGACAGCACTGACAAGGAAGGAGACAGCACGGAGAAGAAAGGAGACAGCACTGGCAAGAAAGTAGACAGCACTGACAAGGAAGGAGACAGCACTAACAAGGAAGGAGACAGCACTGGCAAGAAAGGAGACAGCACTGACAAGAAAGGAGACAGCACCGACAAGAAAGGAGACAGCACTGGCAAGAAAAGAGACAGCACTGACAAGAAAGGAGACAGCACTAACAAGGAAGGAGACAGCACTGACAAGAAAGGAGACAGCACCGACAAGAAAGGAGACATCACTGGCAAGAAAGGAGACAGCACTGACAAGGAAGGAGACAGCACTGGCAAGAAAGGAGACAGCACTGGCAAGAAGGAGACAGCACTGGCAAGGAAGGAGACAGCACTGGCAAGAAAGGAGACAGCACTGGCAAGAAAGGAGACAGCACTGACAAGGAAGGAGACAGCACTGGCAAGGAAGGAGACAGCACTGACAAGGAAGGAGACAGCACTGGCAAGGAAGGAGACAGCACTGACAAGAAAGGAGACAGCACTGACAAGAAAGGAGACAGCACTGACAAGGAAGGAGACAGATCTGGCAAGAAAGGAGACAGCACTGGCAAGGAAGGAGACAGCACTGGCAAGGAAGGAGACAGCACTGGCAAGGAAGGAGACAGCACTGGCAAGGAAGGAGACAGCAGCACTGGTAATGAAGGAGACAGCACTGGCAAGAAAGGAGACAGCACTGACAAGAAAGGAGACAGCACCGACAAGAAAGGAGACAGCACTGGCAAGAAAGGAGACAGCACTGGCAAGGAAGGAGACAGCACTGGCAAGGAAGGAGACAGCACTGGCAAGGAAGGAGACAGCACTGGCAAGGAAGGAGACAGCACTGACAAGGAAGGAGACAGCACTGACAAGGAAGGAGACAGCACTGGCAAGGAAGGAGACAGCACTGGCAAGGAAGGAGACAGCACTGACAAGGAAGGAGACAGCACTGGCAAGGAAGGAGACAGCACTGGCAAGGAAGGAGACAGCACTGGCAAGGAAGGAGACAGCACTGGCAACAAAAGCATCACTGCACACCTGGCAAAGCGTGCTGAGTGAAGACAGTGAGTTCCGGTGTCACAGAGCACCTGGGCAGTGAAAATGCAGGAATGCATGGATGGATGAATGAATGAATAAATGAATGAATGAATGAATGAATGAATGAATGAATTGATGGATGGAAGGAAGGATGGATGAAATCATGAATAGATGAATGGATGAAAGAATGAGGGAATTGATGGATGGATTAATGAATAGATACATGAATGGAGTGTTACACCCTACGGAGGCTATGGAAGGTCATTGATCACGAATATCACTGAAGCTGGTGCGACCAAGAACAGGTCAGGTCATTATTTCCTTAGTTATTTGCTTCTGACGAACTGCGCAAGGAGACCCACCGTCTATTCTCACACCCCACCACACCCCACCACACCCCACCACACCCCACCACACCCCACCACACCCCACCACACCCCACCACACCCCACCACACCCCACCACACCCCACCACACCCCACCACACCCCACCACACCCCACCACACTCCACCACACTCCACCACACCCCACCACACCCCACCACACCCCACCACACCCCACCACACCCCACCACACCCCACCACACCCCACCCCACCCCACCACACCCCACCACACCCCACCACACCCCACCACACCCCACCACACCCCACCACACTCCACCACACCCCACCACACCCCACCACACCCCACCACACCCCACCACACCCCACCACACCCCACCACACCCCACCACACCCCACCACACCCCACCACACCCCACCCCGCCCCACCACACCCCACCACACCCCACCACACCCCACCACACCCCACCACACCCCACCACACCCCACCACACCCCACCACACCCCACCACACCCCCAACGCACAGGGGGATGGGCAATGACTAATCCAAAATGTTGTATTGCCTTGGTTAAAAAAGTGTGCCTCATTGAAACATGGGCAAATTCTCCTAAGTTTTACAATGGCCATATGCCTAAAAAGGTCTTCAGCCGCTTACTGACATCGCTGATTTTCATTCTCTCAATTAAATATCACCACGCTGGCTTCGCCCGCCCATATATTCACATGTCCAGTTTCCTGACAATGGCTGCGAAATGCCAAGACGATGTTGGAAGTCAGATGGAAAAATGTTTGGGGCATTTAGAATCATCCACTCATCAAGATATTCGTGGACTTGTTGCGTTGGTGTTTTCCCAGAGTCCAGACTAGACCGTCATATTACAAGGAGGAGCATCCGTTTAAAACTCAATCGAGCAAGCGGTGTTGGGAGTGAAAGCACGATGGCATTGTGGCGGCACGAGGCCAATGGAGGTGTTTGAGGAAACAACACGCGGAAGACGGGGAGGCCAGCATGAGCTGCAGTGGTCCCATTGACTGAGGAATGATGGACTGATGGCTCTCTCTCATGAAGTCTGCTGCCGCCCACAGAGGAGGAGGAGGGGGGGGGGGGGAGGAACACAAGGGGGAAGGGGGTCTCGCAATGCCGCATTACGACGGCTTTCTGTAGGAATCCTGCCCCCCGCCGCCCTCTCTGCTCGTCACGCACCACACACCACAACTTTTCCTCCATCATACACCAGCACCCAGAACCTTTTCCTCATCACACACCAGAGCCAGACCTTTTTCCTCATCAAGACCCCGACCAGACTTCTCAACGGCGTTGGACCATCTGCTTCTGGAGCGCGTCTGCCACTGTCGACTTCTGACCACTCTTTTAACAAAATAATTCCACTCCTGACATTTTCATTGCCGTACTTTTTTCTCGTCTCAAGCGTGTTTGCTTTCGCGCAGATGTCGTCAATATTCATTAAAACCCCGAGGTAGGGAGGCAAACAAACATGCACGCCGTGCAGGCCCCTGTTTGTTTGGCCAGCTTCACGGAAGGTGACGTTGACATTTCTTTTAGCGCTCCGCGTCTGCGTTTGTGTGTAGGGCTGTAGCAAGCTGGCCTGCAGCATCCCACCCTCACACCCTCACCCCCTCCTCCCGCGATAGTGCCCCCTCCCCTCACACTGGGCCTGTGGTGAAACTCTGGTATACCTAGGCACCTCTTGATACACCCAGACACCTCTGCATACCTGAGGGACTTTCTCTTGACAGAAAGGTTTCCTCGGGATGCCCTATGTCCACTAGAGCAATTCCGGACATGGAGGTCACCCATGGAAGACCATCTGTAGACCTTCCCCCAAAATCGGACGCTCGGAAACTTCCCAACAAACCCCCACCAGTCTTTATCTCAAGAACACTTTTTAATGGGTCTGAACACCTGGAAAATCTGCAAGATATTGGATCCGTCCTGTTCGAAATGGGCACACACATATGCAGACGTCCATGTACACTTACACACTGCATCTATGAACAATGGCCGAGGATTAACGACGACATAAGTTGTATTGGGGGTGTCGCAGTGATTCTACCCGGAACCACAGAAGCTTTGCAAAGACAAACGCTGTTTACCACTTTGAAAGAGACCTGGAATATCGGACCTCTCAGAGAGTGTTGTGTGAAGACACGGCGTCTTCTCAACAAGTCTGTCCGTACAAACAGCCAATGCACAAGTCACAGAGGGACGGGCAGTAGAGCAGGCCCGGTTCAAAGTCCTCATAACTTCTCCCCGGCTTACTTTAAGCAATGCCCATATGGGTTGGGGATAGCAATAGGCCCACCGAGTCTCTCTATGCGAATAATTAGGGAAATACATACATGACTTGCTTTTACTCTGACTGCCTCTTGTCATTTTCGTGATTAATGGCCTTACATAGGAGTTAAAGGCTGATAGGCCACGAAATGCCATTCATCCATCATCCATCCCACTGTGCTAAATGCACCACATTTTGGTAAGGATGCCTGGGTACTGTGTGGCATGGTGAAGAGAGGCTGTTCTGCACATGCGCAGTGGATGCGGAGGGATGCGCCTGTTGTGAGATTCTGTATCTACCACGTGTTCATGAGCTGAGTCCGTGCTTCCCTCCTCCAGCCACAGAGTGACCTGGTCACTACTTCTTGACAAAACAGAGCTCTCGTTGTCAAAGGCCTGGGTAAACTGCGCTCCGATGCAGCTTCGAAGTCATCTAGGCAGCGGAAAGGACCACCCCTCCTTGTGTTGCTTTCTTATGTCGGAGAAGAGGATGGGGATGGGGTTGGGGGGATGGGGAATGGGTTGGGGCTTGGGGATGGAGTTGGGAGGTTAGAGATGGGGTGTAAGGAATGCTCTCTCTCTCTCTCTCTCTCTCTCTCTCTCTCTCTCTCTCTCTCTATCGCTGTAGTTATTGCCCAGGTTCATGTTCGTGCCCGTAAAATCCGTACCTCGCTCCGTGCCGAAATAAAGATGCCATAAAGCAACACCAAGGGTGGAGGTAAACTCGTGATTTTGCGTGGCAGTAGAGGGAAAACAACTTCTATAAAAGCTAAAGAAAGGATGAAACGACCAGGAAGAAATCAAAGCGGAAAGAAAAAGAAAGAAAGCGAAAGGAAAACAATTTGTGCCACCGCCGTCATGCGTGGTTGCCATAGCAACAGAAACAGCGGAAACGTTTTAAAAGGCGCACATTCCCCCCAGAAACTTGTTCAATCAAACAATCTGCCAGATTTCAAAACGCCGTTCTCTGTTTCCCCCTACAATCCATGTGGACATTGTCAGAGGCCAAGCTGTTCAGTCGGAGTTGCCCACCCCTGGCTTACTGGAGGCGTTTGGAAGAGAAATGGAGGGGTTTGGTTTGTCTTGCAACTCGAGGCAATGCAAACACACCTCGTCATTTGTTTGTCTGATGGAAGGTCCGCAACTTGCCAGCCCGTCCAGGCAAAACACTTGCCCTCCCCTGACGATCGCTTTATGGCCTGCACACCGCCTTCCCGCCTCGGCACGGCGCGATGCTGACTCGTGTTGTAACAGCAACGACAGTGAATTCCCGCCAGATTAACTGCTTGCTTGTCTCGCCTCGTGTCGGAAGAAATACATTGGGTCTCGCTTTCTCTTGGTGCCGAAAAACCGCAGTCGCGCCCAGACATATCTTCTGTGGTGAGATACTTCAAGTCTGGTTGATGAGATCGTATGGGGTGTTCGCTACGAGCAGTACGTATTTTCACTGACAATATCATCGGCAAGCGGATCAGTCTTTTTATCACTGTTCCGCTTCATAACATAACTCGGGCCGCGATCCATAAACATCACGGTATGACACACGTCCTATCTAGCGGACTGAATGATCAAAATATACGTGTGGGTTTCTGTGCCGTAGCACGCTCAGTATGCCCGCGATCATTAATTAAAAACCTACGACGATGACAACGACAAGGACAACAACAACAACAACAACAACAACAACAAAAACGAGCACGAAGCGCGCGTAGATGAAAACATGTGGTAACACGAAGCAGTGCGACCCTGTTACTTTCCTCCAAAGAAATGCTCCTTGGCCGGAATGTAATTGTTCTCGAATAGACGCGGCCTTACATTGTTTGGTTTCTGCAAACGAGTTTCACAGTTTCGAAGCCCAGAGGTGAATGAAAAGACGAGGCTTTCAGGTCCGCTAGCCTTTTCGAGTTTTGTCAAGCCTTTGAGCACCAAATCACAGATGCTGGTTGAAATATGAGCACGTACAAATCTCATTTCCGAGGTAGTCGGTCTCTGAGGAATTGGGTAGGGAGATGCCATGGGTGTACTCTGACCTCCACCGCGCAGAGGCATGAGATGTGAAATAAAAAGTATCATTATTTAGAATTCTGCATTGCTGCCTTTTAATACTAAAAATCCTCAGTGACTCCAGAGTTTTGAACAGTGCGCTTCGGAGGAAGGAATCATGCATGAATTGTCTTTATCGAACGTGCAAAATAAAATGTCTGGTTAATGTAGTATCCAAACTTGTCGATGCTGCGCTAGCTTTCGACGATTTTTCATAGAACAACGCCCCCATCCCCCATTCCCCAACTCCCGAAACCCCCCCCCCCCCCTCACCCCCCTCCCAGCCAGACCTGCAGAACGTCCAGTCTCCATTTCTGATTTCCTTCCCCCACACCAAAGATTATAGGTTACACAAAGATAGCTCATGCCGAGCTTTTGCTATATAAAGTTACAAGACGCTCGGAAACGCAGCGCCCCAAGCGGCTAGAACTATGGGGAAGTAATCACAACGCTTAGAGACATGTAAAAGTGCTTGTTTGTCGACGCGTTTCTGATGCGTTGCGATCATGTTTGTGAATACATTTACGGTGTAATGTGTAATAAAATGATTTGCTGCAATAATGGGGGTGTTTTGGCTTTGTTTTTTTGTAGCAGGCGTTGTGAAATCGAAATATTTGGTTCATCGAAATGTGAGCCTATAGTCCGTTTCAACATTGCTCTGTCAGTGGAGACAAAGATTATTCGTCTGCTAACCATCTAGGTACATACGGTGAGGTTTGTTTACTTATCTTCTGTGGGTTTTGTGCAGAAAGTATACGTTAAAACAGTCTAATATGACTATTTTCGATTAGTTTTTATTCTAATTAATATTTTTGCATGCTTTAACGCGGCCGGATCTTTGGCATAACTCCCCGGGCGTGCGAAGTCAGTAGCGTCTCCACTGACAGAGCAATGTTTAAACAGACTATAGGCTCACGCGCATGCGCAGAACCATCCATTTCGATGACCCAAATATTTCGATTTCACAACGCCTGCTACAAAAAACAAAGCCAAAACACCCCCATTATTGCAGCAAATCATTTTATTACACATTACACCGTAAATGTATTCACAAACATGATCGGAACGCATCAGAAACGCGTCGACAAACAAGCACTTTTACATGTCTCTAAGCGTTGTGATTACTTCCCCATAGTTCTAGCCGCTTGGGGCGCAACGTGTCTCGATCCTCACAACAATGAGCGTATGAGCTATCTTTATGTAACCTATAATCTTTGCCCACACTTCATGCTGACGTCGCAGCGTCATGCCAAGGGCTGACGTCATACAATCTTACTTAGTGCTGACTTCTCAGTCATCACCAGTGCCAGCGTCGCAGGGTCATGCCAAGTGCTGACGTCACAGTGCCATGAGAAGTGATGACGTCACAGCGTCATGGCCAGCGCTGACGTCACATTGTTAGGACAAGCGCTGACGCCACAACTCACGAAAGTGTTGACGTCACAGCGCCATATCAGTGCTGACGTCAGCAGTGACGGCGTGGAACCCACAAAGACAGTCCTGCCACAGCCCTCGTCTTTGTCCTCCAGACAGACATCTCAGAGTTGTGCCCAGTTTGTCACGGCCTTTGTTTAGTGTCATGATCATGTGTTTAAATCAAGAAAAGGAATTGAAAAAGGGAAAAGGAAAATAGCGATGTAAAAAAAAAAAGAAGAGGCGAGGACTCTGCCGAGGGTGGCACCCTCCAAAAAGTCTGCCGCCGGGGGGTGCCAACGCCCATGACGGAGACCCGGATGTTAGTGTTGCTCAGGAGACGTGGAGCTGTGGCCACGCCACGCCGAGTGCAGGCAGCGAGAAAACAAACAGCGAATAGACATGTAACTTTTCCTGATAGAAGGCCAATCTTGCCTGCTCCACGCACGCGCGCAGTCTTTCTTGCCTTCCTTTTCGCGCTCTGATGGTTTGGCCAAACGCCTGTTTGTTTGCGCTGTTGGCCTCGTGGATAAAACCGCTGGCTGCTGAGATCAGAGCGCCGGCGACAGAGGGGGAGTTGGGCATGGCCTGCATGCATCAGTCTTGCGGGACGCCGACTTGTGACGGAGTCAGGCTCGTCTCTCCACACCGCTCTGATGGAAGACACGGCCTCTGGCAAATTTTCGCGTAGTGTCTCTTTCACGCCTTCCCCTGAAAAACGCTTTCTGCAAAAGACGCGTCGTCAGTCGTTTCCAATGGCTTTCCAGCCAGATGGCCTGCTTTGATGAGAGTTCTGCAGCAAGACAATACGGTTTGATGAGTGTTCCATTGCAAGGCAATATGGTTTAATGAGTGTTCCACAGCAAGGCATTATGGTATGATGAGTGTTCCGCAGCAAGGCAACATGGTTTGATGACTATTCCGCAGCAAGGCAATATGGTTTGATGAGTGTTCCGCAGCAATACAATATGGTTTGATGAGTGTTCCGCAGCAAGACAATACGCTTTGATGAGTGTTCCACAGCAATACAATATGGTTTGATGACTATTCCACAGCAAGGCAATACGGTTTGATGACTATTCCGCAGCAAGGCATTATGGTTTGATGAGTGTTCCACTGCGAGGCAATACGGTTTGATGAGTGTTCCACAGCAAGGCAATACGGTTTGATGTCTATTCCACAGCAAGGCAATACGGTTTGATGAGTGTTCCACAGCAAGGCAATACGGTTTGATGTCTATTCCACAGCAAGGCAATACGGTTTGATGAGTGTTCCACAGCAAGGCAATACGGTTTGATGAGTGTTCTACAGCAATACAATATGGTTTGATGACTATTCCACAGCAAGGCATTATGGTATGATGAGTGTTCCACAGCAAGGCAATACGGTTTGATGACTATTCCGCAGCAAGGCAATACGGTTTGATGAGTGTTCCACAGCAAGGCAATACGGTTTGATGACTATTCCACAGCAAGGCAATACGGTTTGATGACTATTCCACAGCAAGGCAATACGGTTTGATGACTATTCCACAGCAAGGCAATATGGTCTGATGAGTGTTACACAGCAAAGCAATACGGTTTGATGAGTGTTCCACAGCAAGGCAATATGGTCTGATGAGTGTTACACAGCAAAGCAATACTGTTTGATGAGTGTTCCGCAGCAAGGCGATATGGTCTGATGAGTGTTACACAGCAAAGCAATACGGTTTGATGAGTGTTCCACAGCAAGGCAATATGGTTTGATGAGTGTTACACAGCAAGGCAATATGGTTTGATGAGTGTTCCGCAGCAAGGCAATATGGTTTGATGAGTGTTACACAGCAAAGCAATACGGTTTGATGAGTGTTCCACAGCAAGGCAATATGGTTTGATGAGTGTTACACAGCAAGGCAATATGGTTTGATGAGTGTTCCGCAGCAAGGCGATATGGTCTGATGAGTGTTACACAGCAAGGCAATATGGTTTGATGAGTGTTCCGCAGCAAGGCGATATGGTCTGATGAGTGTTACACAGCAAGGCAATATGGTCTGATGAGTGTTACACAGCAAGGCAATATGGTTTGATGAGTGTTACACAGCAAGGCGATATGGTCTGATGAGTGTTCCGCAGCAAGGCGATATGGTCTGATGAGTGTTCCGGAGCAAGGCATTATGGTTTGATAAGTGTTCCACAGCAAGGCAATACGGTTTGATGAGTGTTCCACAGCAAAGCAATACGGTTTGATGAGTGTTCCACAGCAAAGCAATACGGTTTGATGAGTGTTCCACTGCAAGGTAATATAGTTTGAATAATGTTCCACAGCAAAGCAATATGGTTTGACTACTATTCCAATAGGGAGGTAATATGGTTTGACTACTATTCCATAGCAAGACAATATGGTTTGATGAGTTTTGCACAGTAAGGCATTATGATGTGATAGGTGTTCCACAGCAAGGCATTATGGTTTGATGAGTGTTTGTGATTAAACTTTTGAAATCAACTTGTGACAGAAAGGAATCCCGTTTGCGTAAAAGAACATCATACCAAGACAATGTGGTAAAATGAGGGTTCATGGTAATTGGTTTAAATCAGGTTTTTTCAGAGGACAGCCCCATTGATGTCAATGAGCGGAGCAAGCCGTATCCTGTCAATGAGCAGAGCAAGCCGTGTCCTGTCCGTGGAGAGCGATGACTGCTACAGGCAACAGGGAGAAAGAGACAACATCAAGACGAATGGCGATGAGCAGGCGAAGCAAGCCAAGCGGAAATGACGTAAGCATGCACCAGCATTGGAACGCCGCCTGGAGTCGGACGGGATCAGTCATGTCCGCCTTGCCTGCGCAGCTGCCGTGACGTAGGTAGGCAGGGGGGATAACTGCGGCCAGGGAAGACTACTCTGCACTGCGCGGCGCGGCGCGTATGGGAAAAGGTGATCTGCCTGTGGCCAGGTGTTGTGTGTCCGCGCCTGACACCTCGACAGCGTGCAGCCGTGATGGAACCACGGCGCGCGCCTTGCTTTTCCCCCGGCCCCACTCTCGTTTGTTTGGTCGTGCCACCTCGGGGACGGAAAGGGTCGAACATTTATTGCTGCTTTCTAATCGCCCAGAAGACGCCAGACCGGGCACCCTGGATCTGCTGTTGATATTTCTGTATTGTCCAAAGTCGAACAGGAAGAGGCAGGCAAAAATACGGGAGCAGAGGGGGCAGCGGAGCGCACATCGCGGCACTTCTAGTAGCGGGCTTGCAGTTTGTGGATTTTGCCCAGAGCCGAGCCCAGCGCACAGGCAGGAAAGGACGGGTGGGAACCTCTGTGTGGAAGTGTGCACGGCTTTTGTGCCGCGCTCCCCTCTCAAGTTGCCTCCGCCTGTTGTTGCAATAATATTGTGGCGAATAAAGGTGCGCTTTATGAGTAAACCAGGTGAACAAAATATGTATTTGTAGCCACATCTGCAGCGCCTCTGCTCTTGATAGCTTGCATTTGGTCTGCGTCCTCTCTCTCTCTCTCTCTCTCTCTCTCTCTCTCTCTCTCTCTCTCTCTCTCTCTCTCTCTCTCTCTCTCTCTCTCTCTCTCTCTCTCTCTCTCTCTCTCTCTCTCTCTCTCTCTCTCTCTCTCTCTCTCTCTCTCTCTCTCTCTCTCTCCCCTTCTCACACACAGAGACAAGTCCCTGTCCTAGCCCCATTCATTTGGAAGTGCTGCAGTGCCTTACAGTTCCACTACAGCGCTGCCAAGCTGTACTGTTTGCAGATAAGGCCAAAAAGAAAGAAAAAGTTGTGGCTAGGGTAACACGGCTGGAAAAAAGGGGGTCGGTAGGTCGACCTAAATCTATTTTTGGTAACTTTTGTAAATATTGAAAAGGCCAGATTGAACATAAATCATAATTTCTCTTTTGCATTTAAAAACCTGACTTTTTACTTAAATAGTGGATTCCCCGAGTGCTCGGAAAGCAGGGAAGATGGGACAGCACCCAGTTTGTTGATTACCATCGATTTAGGGTCGGCAGAAAATAAAGGGGTCCGTCTGTTACAGTAAAAACAACTTTAAATTTTTTTTTTTTGGCCTTAATGATAAATTATTTAACGCATTAGTGAGTTTTTGAAATATCGTAATACTCTTTATTTGCGAGATAATGCTTCGTAAAACTGTGAATTACCACCTGGCCGTAAAAAAAAACAACCCACAAAGCTTTTTTCCTGCGCATACGCGAGTTCGTGACGTCACTGGAGGATTTGCTTTTCACCAACAATCATGGTGATTCTGCCTGCATTTTATCATCTTCTGTGAAGAATATTATGAAAAAACGTTCAGGTATTCCATAACCGTATCAGAACGAGCCTAACTGCTGCGATGCAGATGACGAATCACCAGAGCACGATGCTGACATCGAGGCTGTTGTTCTTCGCGTCTATCTGATCCACTTCAACATTTCATCGAGGTGAGGCAACTCAAAAACATTTGTTGTGGTTATGATGACCCGAAAGACCATATTTCTTATGCCGACACTGGACTCCCCCCCACCCCCCCCACCCCCGATCATTAAAAAACAAAATTAAAAAAGAGAGAAATTGTCAGTAAAAACCTGTATGCTGTCCAATTTCCCCTGCTCTATGAATACAGATGAAAATAACTACTTGTGTCTTTCAACAAAAAAAATCAGTGAACGAAAGTTTGGCTCATGTTCAATTTGGTTTCTTCTCAAATAAAAAAAAATGGCGAAAGAAAAAAATCTGACCGACCTACCGACTTTCATCTTCTTCTTGGCCATTTTACCTGAACACAACTTGTTGTTGTTGTTGGTGTTGTATGTTGGCCTAAGATGAATTAATTTTTGCAGTTTGCATCGATGGCTACTGTCAAAACACAGTGCTAGATGAGAACCGCTGCGTCTACAATGCGAGAAATCGTTATGTTTCTTCCAGCAGCCGTCCTCAAGGACAAAGATGTGAGTGTTTCGACAATTTCCCGCATTTTTTTTTGATTGTTTGTTTGTTTGTTTTTCGTTTGTTTGTTTGTTTGTCGTGATCACACGGCTGGCGGAGCTGTCTGCTAGTCGCGTCCTCGACGAGGGCTCGGCAACAGGCAGACGACAGACAGACAGAGTGGTCGGTGTCTTGGCTTGGTTTCCCCAAAGCGTGTTTCTGCGCATGCTCAGTTGATCCGTTTCTCTTGAATCGTTTGGTGGATTCCCTGAATTATTCCTTCAACATATTTTGTCTAATCCTCTTATCTACTCTCCACCAGCTTGTTGAATTTGACCTCATTTGGTGTTCTATCTGCGAACATGGCGATCAAACTTATACATTCAGGATGCTCACTTAGTTTTTTTCTTTAGCGAAACGGTGGGCGTAGAACAATACCTCGTAGGAATTTTGTTTGTAGTTGTCTAAGCCATGTTGTCCGCCGACTATATACCACCATGATGTCACTTCCTATTTGTCGCGCATTTGATTTTTTCATGTCTGCTTAAAAAAATATTCAAATTAAAAATCGTTATGGAATTTGTTTTGCCAAGTAAACACTCTAATACATTTCTTCGTGACCAAGATCAACGCTATCGCATGCTTTGACTGCGTGTTCTAGTGGAACTTCAAGTTATTTTCCCTGTGGAGTGGCAGTTCTCGTTATTCTCAATACGCCTCAGTACATTGAATTACCACTGGTGCATGCTTTGCATTCAGTTTCAACAGACACCCCATGTATGTGGTCAGCAGAGGAGGTATGTGGTCATTGGTCCAGTAACAACAGTCTAAACGTTAATGGTGCTGTACTGTGGCGACCGGAGGTAAAAATTCACTAACGCGAATTTCCTCCTGAGGACATCATCATCATCATCATCATCATCATCATCATCATCATCATCATCATCATCATCATCATCATCATCATCATCATCATCATCATCATCAACATCATCATCATCATCATCATCAGGCATTGCGTGTGTGTACTGGCACTGATTATTGGCACTGTGTGCTGGCACTGAGTACTGGCACTGTGTACTGGCACTGTGTACTGGCACTGTGTGCTGGCACTGTGTACTGACACTCAGTACTGGCACTGTGTACTGGCACTGAGTACTGGCACTTAGTACTGGCACTGTGTACTGGCACTGTGTACTGGCACTGTGTACTGGCACTGTGTGCTGGCACTGAGTACTGGCTCTGTGTACTGGCAATGTGTACTGGCACTGTGTACTGGCACTGTGTACTGGCACTGTGTACTGGCACTGTGTACTGGCACTGAGTACTGGCACTGAGTACTGGCACTGTGTACTGGCACTGTGTACTGGCACTGTGTACTGACACTGTGTACTGGCACTGTGTACTGGCACTGTGTACTGGCACTGTGTACTGGCAATGTGTACTGGCACTGTGTACTGGCACTGTGTACTGGCTCTGTGTACTGACACTGTGTACTGGCACTGTGTGCTGGCACTGAGTACTGACACTGTGTACTGGCACTGTGTAC
>JAWQFJ010018696.1:77500-87500 GCA_034096865.1 Theodoxus fluviatilis
TGCGTGATGCAATATGCGCGATGAGTAATGCTTAATGCGGGATATGGGATGCGGGATGCTAAATGTGTGATGGGAGATGCGGGATGCTAAATGTGTGATGCGAGATGCGTGATGCTAAATGTGTGATGCGAGATGTGTGATGCTAAATGTGTGATGGGAGATGCGTGATGCTTGATGCGAGATGCGTGATGCTAAATGTGTGATGAGAGATGCGTGATGCTTGATGCGAGATGCGTGATGCTAAATGTGTGATGGGAGATGCGTGATGCAATATTCGCGATGCTTGATGCGAGATGCTAAATGTGTGATGGGAGATGTGTGATGCTTGATGCGAGTTGCGTGATGCGAGATGCGGGATGCGAGTTGCGTAATGCAATATGCGTGATGCGAGTTGCGTGATGCGAGGGTTGCACACCTTGACAGTTGCCGGACGCTGGGCGGTTGGACAAAGCCCCGTAACAGGCGATGACGAAGTACGCCCCCCTGGCACGCCTGTTGCTGCACAGCACGGCCTGACTGCCACTGAGACACAGAAGACACTTGTTGTCACAAGGAGTTCTCACTGCTCAGCGCTTTCCTGACGAAGCCCAAGTGCAGAATCGCTCTGCAACGCCGTCTTGTCTCATAACTCATGCTCTCTACAGGCTAAACGTCTGTGGGCGTGCAGTGCGCACTGTACTGGTACTGGTCAGAGGCAAACCTTGAAGTACTTGAGAAACATTCGTATTTAAATTCCAAAACGTCTCCAGTGTGATTGTCGAGATGCGGTGGAATGTCATTTCATTGGCCCACTGCTTGAATAAAAAGTTTTACGTTTTTCTATGGCTGTATTGATGTTGATATACTGTCTATCGCAAAGCAAGTCACCCTGAATTGTGGCAGTCTGTTGGGGAATTGCGACACTGGTCAGCTGTGCAAGACGTCAGGGTTAGCGTCTGTGCTCCATTGGGAACATTCAGCGTCAGACGCAATCAGGGGCAGTCACGTGGCGACGAAGATCAGTCACGTGGCGACAGGGTACGCTGCTGCAATGGCGGTTTCTGTGACGGGTCGTTTCCTTGCACGCCATGTGCACAGTGCCCAGCTTTGCTGCGCGCGCACCCAACAACCTCATGCACACAATGCAGACTGCACCAGACTGCACCAGACTGCACCACACGCAATGGCTTGCAGTCACAAGGGCAGGGTCGCGACCTCTGTCGTTGTTCGAGTGACCCCTGGAGGGAAGATGGGTGCAGAAATTGCCGCAACCCCGTTTTTGTTGTCGTCTTTGGGTGGGCAGACGCCACTGCAAGTGTAGCAAGTGGAGCTGCCCATGCGACTCCAGTGCCAGTGGGTGGTAGCTTTCCTCTTATCGAGCCGTGCTGGTGCCGTGCCTGCTGTGAGTGGGTGGTAGGTATCTTTTTACTTACACGTGATCCGGAAGTGGCGTGGAGTTAGGCTGCAAGGCAAGACTTCCGTGCGTGGACTGGCTGATGTTTGACTTGGAGCACCACACAGTAGAGCATATCCGCACCGGAAGTGAATCTGTTACACTGCGGCGCCGCCTGGCGCCGTTCCCCTTTCCACCACGTCACGACCAAGTCCCCTTTTTACCACGTCACGACCATGTCCTCTTTCCACCACGTCACGACCAAGTCCCCTTTTTACCACGTCACGACCAAGTCCCCTTTTCCACCACGTCACGACCAAGTCCCCTTTTCCACCATGTCACCGACCAAGTCCCCTTTCCACCACGTTATGACCAAGTCTCTTTTCTAGCACGCAACGACGAAGTACCCTTTTCATCACATCACGACCCAGTTTCCTCTCTACCACGTCACGACCCAGTTCCCTCTCTACCACGTCACGACCCAGTTCCCTCTCTACCACGTCACGACCAGGTCCCATTTCCACCACGTCACGACCCAGTTCCCTCTCTACCACGTCACGACCCAGTTCCCTCTCTACCACGTCACGACCCAGTTCCCTCTCTACCACGTCACGAAAAGGTCCCATTTCCACCACGTCACGACCCAGTTCCCTCTCTACCACGTCACGACCAAGTTCCCTCTCTACCACGTCACGACCCAGTTCCCTCTCTACCACGTCACGACCCAGTTCCCTCTCTACCACGTCACGACCAAGTTCCCTCTCTACCACGTCACAACTCAGTTCCCTCTGTACCACGTCACGACCAAGTCCCCTTTTCCACCACGTCACGACCAAGTCGATTTTTTATCACTTCACGACCAAGTCCTCTTTCCACCACGTCACGACCAAGTCCCCTTCCACCACGACATGACCAAGTCCCCTTTCCACCACGTCACGAGCAAGTCCCCTTTCCACCACTTCACGACCAAGTCTCCTTTCTAGCACGCAACGACAAAGTCCCCTTTTCATTACGTCACGACCAGGTCCCATTTCCTTCACGTCACAAAGAAGTCCCCTTTCTTCCTCGTCACGACCAAATCCCATTTCCATCACGTCACGACCAAGTCCTCTTTTCTACCACGTAACGACCAAGTCTCCTTTCTACCACGTAACGACCAAGTCTCCTTTCTATCACGTCACCACCAAGTCCCCTTTTCTACCACGCAACGACAAAGTCCTCTTTTCTACCACGTCACGACCAAGTCTCCTTTCTATCACGCCATGACCATCGACCCTTTCCATCAGATCACGACCAAGTCCCCTTTTCTACCACGTCACGACCAATTCCCTTTTCTACCACGTCACGACTAAGTCCTCGTTTCTACCACGTCACGACCAAGTCCCCTTTCCTACCACGTCACGACCAGTGTATGAATGTGCGCTCGCGCGTGTCCTTTGTAACAGTGAGGTAGAAACCAGTTGTACGTGTGTGTATTTCCCTGCAAGTTGTACACGTGTGTATTTCCCTGCAGATGACGTGACGCTCATGTGTGTATTTCCCTGCAGATGACGTGACGCTCATGTGTGTATTTCCCTGCAGATGACGTGACGCTCATGTGTGTATTTCCCTGCAGATGACGTGACGCTCATGTGTGTATTTCCCTGCAGATGACATGACGCTCATGTGTGTATTTCCCTGCAGATGACATGACGCTCATGTGTGTATTTCCCTGCAGATGACATGACGCTCATGTGTGTATTTCCCTGCAGATGACGTGACGCTCATGTGTGTATTTCCCTGCAGATGACATGACGCTCGTGTGTGTATTTCCCTGCAGATGACATGACGCTCATGTGTGTATTTCCCTGCAGATGACGTGACGCTCATGTGTGTATTTCCCTGCAGATGACATGACGCTCATGTGTGTATTTCCCTGCAGATGACATGACGCTCATGTGTGTATTTCCCTGCAGATGACGTGACGCTCATGTGTGTATTTCCCTTCAGATGACGTGACGCTCATGTGTGTATTTCCCTGCAGATGACATGACGCTCATGTGTGTATTTCCCTGCAGATGACGTGACGCTCATGTGTGTATTTCCCTGCAGATGACGTGACGCTCATGTGTGTATTTCCCTTCAGATGACGTGACGCTCATGTGTGTATTTCCCTGCAGATGACATGACGCTCATGTGTGTATTTCCCTGCAGATGACATGACGCTCATGTGTGTATTTCCCTGCAGATGACATGACGCTCATGTGTGTATTTCCCTGCAGATGACATGACGCTCATGTGTGTATTTCCCTGCAGATGACGTGACGCTCGTGTGTGTATTTCCCTGCAGATGACATGACGCTCGTGTGTGTATTTCCCTGCAGATGACATGACGCTCGTGTGTGTATTTCCCTGCAGATGACATGACGCTCATGTGTGTATTTCCCTTCAGATGACGTGACGCTCATGTGTGTATTTCCCCTCAGATGACGTGACGCTCATGTGTGTATTTCCCTGCAGATGACGTGACGCTCATGTGTGTATTTCCCTGCAGATGACGTGACGCTCATGTGTGTATTTCCCTGCAGATGACATGACGCTCATGTGTGTATTTCCCTGCAGATGACATGACGCTCATGTGTGTATTTCCCTGCAGATGACATGACGCTCATGTGTGTATTTCCCTGCAGATGACATGACGCTCGTGTGTGTATTTCCCTGCAGATGACGTGACGCTCATGTGTGTATTTCCCTTCAGATGACATGACGCTCGTGTGTGTATTTCCCTGCAGATGACATGACGCTCATGTGTGTATTTCCCTGCAGATGACATGACGCTCATGTGTGTATTTCCCTGCAGATGACATGACGCTCATGTGTGTATTTCCCTTCAGATGACGTGACGCTCATGTGTGTATTTCCCTGCAGATGACGTGACGCTCATGTGTGTATTTCCCTTCAGATGACGTGACGCTCATGTGTGTATTTCCCTGCAGATGACGTGACGCTCATGTGTGTATTTCCCTGCAGATGACGTGACGCTCGTGTGTGTATTTCCCTTCGGATGACGTGACGCTCATGTGTGTATTTCCCTGCAGATGACGTGACGCTCATGTGTGTATTTCCCTGCAGATGACGTGACGCTCGTGTGTGTATTTCCCTGCAGATGACGTGACGCTCATGTGTGTATTTCCCTGCAGATGACATGACGCTCGTGTGTGTATTTCCCTGCAGATGACATGACGCTCGTGTGTGTATTTCCCTGCAGATGACATGACGCTCATGTGTGTATTTCCCTTCAGATGACGTGACGCTCATGTGTGTATTTCCCTTCAGATGACGTGACGCTCATGTGTGTATTTCCCTGCAGATGACGTGACGCTCATGTGTGTATTTCCCTGCAGATGACGTGACGCTCATGTGTGTATTTCCCTGCAGATGACATGACGCTCATGTGTGTATTTCCCTGCAGATGACATGACGCTCGTGTGTGTATTTCCCTGCAGATGACATGACGCTCATGTGTTTATTTCCCTGCAGATGACATGACGCTCATGTGTGTATTTCCCTGCAGATGACATGACGCTCGTGTGTGTATTTCCCTGCAGATGACATGACGCTCATGTGTGTATTTCCCTGCAGATGACATGACGCTCATGTGTGTATTTCCCTGCAGATGACATGACGCTCGTGTGTATATTTCCCTGCAGATGACATGACGCTCATGTGTGTATTCCCTGCAGATGACGTGACGCTCATGTGTGTATTTCCCTGCAGATGACATGACGCTCGTGTGTGTATTTCCCTGCAGATGACATGACGCTCGTGTGTGTATTTCCCTGCAGATGACATGACGCTCGTGTGTGTATTTCCCTGCAGATGACGTGACGCTCATGTGTGTATTTCCCTGCAGATGACATGACGCTCGTGTGTGTATTTCCCTGCAGATGACATGACGCTCATGTGTGTATTTCCCTGCAGATGACGTGACGCTCATGTGTGTATTTCCCTGCAGATGACATGACGCTCATGTGTGTATTTCCCTGCAGATGACATGACGCTCATGTGTGTATTTCCCTGCAGATGACGTGACGCTCATGTGTGTATTTCCCTTCAGATGACGTGACGCTCATGTGTGTATTTCCCTGCAGATGACATGACGCTCATGTGTGTATTTCCCTGCAGATGACGTGACGCTCATGTGTGTATTTCCCTGCAGATGACGTGACGCTCATGTGTGTATTTCCCTTCAGATGACGTGACGCTCATGTGTGTATTTCCCTGCAGATGACATGACGCTCATGTGTGTATTTCCCTGCAGATGACATGACGCTCATGTGTGTATTTCCCTGCAGATGACATGACGCTCATGTGTGTATTTCCCTGCAGATGACATGACGCTCATGTGTGTATTTCCCTGCAGATGACGTGACGCTCGTGTGTGTATTTCCCTGCAGATGACATGACGCTCGTGTGTGTATTTCCCTGCAGATGACATGACGCTCGTGTGTGTATTTCCCTGCAGATGACATGACGCTCATGTGTGTATTTCCCTTCAGATGACGTGACGCTCATGTGTGTATTTCCCCTCAGATGACGTGACGCTCATGTGTGTATTTCCCTGCAGATGACGTGACGCTCATGTGTGTATTTCCCTGCAGATGACGTGACGCTCATGTGTGTATTTCCCTGCAGATGACATGACGCTCATGTGTGTATTTCCCTGCAGATGACATGACGCTCATGTGTGTATTTCCCTGCAGATGACATGACGCTCATGTGTGTATTTCCCTGCAGATGACATGACGCTCATGTGTGTATTTCCCTGCAGATGACATGACGCTCGTGTGTGTATTTCCCTTCAGATGACGTGACGCTCATGTGTGTATTTCCCTTCAGATGACATGACGCTCGTGTGTGTATTTCCCTGCAGATGACATGACGCTCATGTGTGTATTTCCCTGCAGATGACATGACGCTCATGTGTGTATTTCCCTGCAGATGACATGACGCTCATGTGTGTATTTCCCTTCAGATGACGTGACGCTCATGTGTGTATTTCCCTGCAGATGACGTGACGCTCATGTGTGTATTTCCCTGCAGATGACGTGACGCTCGTGTGTGTATTTCCCTGCAGATGACGTGACGCTCGTGTGTGTATTTCCCTGCAGATGACGTGACGCTCATGTGTGTATTTCCCTGCAGATGACATGACGCTCATGTGTGTATTTCCCTTCAGATGACGTGACGCTCATGTGTGTATTTCCCTGCAGATGACGTGACGCTCATGTGTGTATTTCCCTGCAGATGACGTGACGCTCGTGTGTGTATTTCCCTTCGGATGACGTGACGCTCATGTGTGTATTTCCCTGCAGATGACGTGACGCTCATGTGTGTATTTCCCTGCAGATGACGTGACGCTCGTGTGTGTATTTCCCTGCAGATGACGTGACGCTCATGTGTGTATTTCCCTGCAGATGACATGACGCTCGTGTGTGTATTTCCCTGCAGATGACATGACGCTCGTGTGTGTATTTCCCTGCAGATGACATGACGCTCATGTGTGTATTTCCCTTCAGATGACGTGACGCTCATGTGTGTATTTCCCTTCAGATGACGTGACGCTCATGTGTGTATTTCCCTGCAGATGACGTGACGCTCATGTGTGTATTTCCCTGCAGATGACGTGACGCTCATGTGTGTATTTCCCTGCAGATGACATGACGCTCATGTGTGTATTTCCCTGCAGATGACATGACGCTCGTGTGTGTATTTCCCTGCAGATGACATGACGCTCATGTGTTTATTTCCCTGCAGATGACGTGACGCTCATGTGTGTATTTCCCTGCAGATGACATGACGCTCGTGTGTGTATTTCCCTGCAGATGACATGACGCTCATGTGTGTATTTCCCTGCAGATGACATGACGCTCATGTGAGTATTTCCCTGCAGATGACATGACGCTCGTGTGTGTATTTCCCTGCAGATGACATGACGCTCATGTGTGTATTCCCTGCAGATGACGTGACGCTCATGTGTGTATTTCCCTGCAGATGACATGACGCTCGTGTGTGTATTTCCCTGCAGATGACATGACGCTCGTGTGTGTATTTCCCTGCAGATGACATGACGCTCGTGTGTGTATTTCCCTGCAGATGACGTGACGCTCATGTGTGTATTTCCCTGCAGATGACATGACGCTCATGTGTGTATTTCCCTGCAGATGACGTAACGCTCGTGTGTGTATTTCCCTTCAGATGACGTGACGCTCATGTGTGTATTTCCCTGCAGATGACGTGACGCTCATGTGTGTATTTCCCTGCAGATGACGTGACGCTCGTGTGTGTATTTCCCTTCAGATGACGTGACGCTCATGTGTGTATTTCCCTGCAGATGACGTGACGCTCATGTGTGTATTTCCCTGCAGATGACGTGACGCTCATGTGTGTATTTCCCTGCAGATGACGTAACGCTCATATGTGTTGCCTGCGTCCGAATCCCGCTGTGTATGCGATTGCAAGTTTGCGTCAAAACGAGTTGCATGACTCGGCTTGTCAAGGCGGGTGTGAGAGCCTGTTTGTGTCAGCTTTGACGGCGTGTGTTCTCTGGTTATGAACACCTGCAGCTAGTGTGCTGGAGGCAGTTGGAGCCTGTTTGTGTCAGCTTTGACGGCGTGTGTTCTCTGGTTATGAACAGCTGCAGCTAGTGTGCTGGAGGCAGTTGGAGCCTGTTTGTGTCAGCTTTGACGGCGTGTGTTCTCTGGTTATGAACAGCTGCAGCTAGTGTGCTGGAGACAGTGGAGCCTGTTTGTGTCAGCTTTGACGGCGTGTGTTCTCTGGTTACGAACAGCTGCAGCTAGTGTGCTGGAGGCAGTTGGAGCCTGTTTGTGTCAGCTTTGACGGCGTGTGTTCTCTGGTTACGAACAGCTGCAGCTAGTGTGCTGGAGGCAGTTGGAGCCTGTTTGTGTCAGCTTTGACGGCGTGTGTTCTCTGGTTATGAACAGCTGCAGCTAGTGTGCTAGAGACAGTGGAGCCCGTTTGTGTCAGCTTTGACGGCGTGTGTTCTCTGGTTACGAACAGCGGCAGCTAGTGTGCTAGAGACAGTGGAGCCTGTTTGTGTCAGCTTTGACGGCGTGTGTTCTCTGGTTACGAACAGCGGCAGCTAGTGTGCTAGAGGCAGTTGGAGCCTGTTTGTGTCAGCTTTGACGGCGTGTGTTCTCTGGTTACGAACAGCTGCAGCTAGTGTGCTAGATGCAGCGCGCAGTATGCATGAGAGGAACTTCGAACATCACAAGCTCCTTTTTCATTTCAATTCCTGTACGAAAGTGACACACACAGGGTGACGTTCCTTTTTCAAGTCCTAAACGAAAGTGACACACACAGGGTGACGTTCCTTTTTCAAGTCCTGTACGAAAGTGACACACACAGGGTGACGTTCCTTTTTCAAGTCCTAAACGAAAGTGACAATTAAAGTCACGTTGCTTCCTCAGTTCAAGTCCTGTACAAAAGTAAAACAGACAAAGTCATGTTCCTTTCTCATGTCAAGTCCTATGCGAAAGTGACGCAGGCTAATTCTCTGCAATGTGATTACTTTTTTTCAGCAAGCACTAAAGGCGCAGATTCAAAGGAAACGTCCGTAAGATATTTTGTGCCGTGGGTATGTGTACGAGTAGGTATAGTATCACTCACACACGGTTAATGCTGAAATTGTTATAACAATGAAAAAAATCAAACTTTTCCTTTCTTCTTTCAGTTCTTTATTTGTGAAGCGTTGAATAAACACAATTCGACACAAGTCCCCTTTGCATATTCTTTGGCACACACAAAATAGCGACAGAAACAGGATGTTTTTTTCACATGAGGGAGTGAGATTGCTGTGACGCAGATCACGAGCAGGAGGTGCCCAGCATTTCTACACAGAGACGTACGTGTCCTCTTTGGGACTGCAGCCATCGGCCTCTGGGGAGAAGCTGGGGAGCAGCAGTGCAACGGAAGTGTAAGCAAGTGGTTAGGAAGAAATGCAAGAAAGTGTGGTCCTGTTGGAAAGGGATGCTGAGAGTGAAACCGCAGACGTCACGACATCACGGGACACAGGGAAAAAGTCGGCCAGAGAGGGAACAGCGCGGAACAGAGCAGTCAGGGCTGGCTGCCTGTCGAGGCAGACGAGTCCCCAGAGACTGTGAGATCGCAATTGACTCTGTCCTGGGTTGGGGGTGAAGGAATGAGGGAGGGAGGGGGTCTGCCTGCATTGAGGACTGCAGATCTGGAGAGGCAGACCTGTCAGGGGGCACGGCTTCCATGTCTGGGACACCGAGCCTGCCGTGATGCGTCCCCAGAGACCAGCGTCGGAGGCGTGAGAGCCAGGCAGCGTTCGAGAATGCAAAACTGGAGACACAGCGCTGGAGAAGGCAGGATTGGAGAAAGCAGGACTGGAGAAGGCAGGACTGGAGAAGGCAGAACTGGAGAAGGCAGGACTGGAATAGGCAGGACTGGAGAAGGCAGGACTGGAAAAGGCAGGACTGGAGAAGGCAGGACTGGAGAATGCGGGATTGAAGAAGGCAGGCCTGGAGAAGGCAGAACTGGAGAAGGCGGGACTGGAGAAGGCAGGACTGGAGAAGGAAGAACTGGAGAAGGCAGGACTGGAGAAGG
>JAWQFJ010018696.1:92500-98857 GCA_034096865.1 Theodoxus fluviatilis
CGAGAGGAAAAAAGCAGCGAAAATTACCCTGGAGTCGCCAGCTGTGATTAGTCCTCCTCATTTCTCACTGACTGGAAGACGAACCGTGCCGATAACCCATCCGTGAGTCGAACCTTCTTCCCTCCGTATCTCAAGGGCTTGCTCTCTCCGTCCCTGTCTGCGTCACGTCAAAGTGTCTTTGGTGACGTTACGTCTACCCTGACGACGCGCCTTCGGCACACGTTGCTCGGTGCTGACCTCGATATTGGTTGTATCGAAACTCATGGGCAAAGATACGGACATAGATACGTTATCGTTGCCTTTAACATGCATTTATATTGACCAGCACATATAAGACAAACAACTGTTATGGCTGCGTTTGCTCACAAAATAAAAAGTTTCTAATAAATGAATAAATTGTTAGGGGAATGTGAATATAACTAAATAGAGGACTTATTTACAGGATTGAATGGGAAAATATTATTCACAATCTCCTTCTCGCAGAGTCTCACCCCATTCCCCCCACCCACCCATCCCACCCACCTCCACCCCTATATCTCTCCCATCCTTTTTCACTTGTTGCTGATCACGTACATTAACAGATAAAACAAGGAACCGTGCTGTTTCAACACTTCGATCTTGGGCTCTTTAAGGTTGTACATATCCAGCACGGGACACGTGATGTTTTGAACATTTGTCTTCGTTCTTGCAGCTGCAGGTCTTTCCCAACGGCGGGAGCAAGTTTACGAGTAGTTCTCAGTAGCTCCATGCGTGCATGCACGCGTGCGTATGTTTAGAAAAAGAGAGAAAGAACGAACGCAAGAATGAACGAAATGGATTATTTGTAAGACCACCGGCCTGTCACAACGTACAAGTTCATTGCGTCATCTGCAGTAGCAATCTGTACAGCGTCTCGTTTGCGTCCCACCCCCCTCCTCTCTGTCTGTCTGTCTCTCTCTCTCTTTCTGTCTCTGTCTCTCTGTCTCTGTCTCTCTTTCTCTCTCTCTGTGTCTGTCTCTCTCTCTCTTTGTCTCTCTCTCTCTGTGTCTCTGTCTCTCTGTCTCTGTCTCTCTCTCTGTCTCTCTCTCTCTGTCTCTCTCTCTGTCTCTCTCTCTCTCTCTGTCTCTCTCTTTCAATCTCTCTTTCTCAATCTATCGCTCTCAATCTCTCTCAATCTCTCTCTCTCTCTCTCTCTCTCTCTCTCTCTGAGTGTGTGTCTGCATATGTGTGCGTGCGTGCGTGCGTGTGTGTGCTCGTGTGTGTGTGTGCGTGCGTTTGTGGGTCACTAAACGTGCGACTTCCCTCTCGGACGTGACTCGTCTTCATCGACACGCATTCCAGCCCGATGGTCCTATCCGGGTCCCAGACGATGTTACCTCCGATAGGCGGCGTCCCTGACTAACCTCTGACCTCTGCAGCGTCACGTGACGTAGCCTACGGGAACTGTGTGACACACGCTGTGCAAGGGTTAAGTGTAGGGAATCACGGGAAGCACCACTGTTAGACACGGAGCAGCAGAATTATGAATACTCTGCCATCTTCAAGAACGGCGACATCTTATTCATCTCTCTCTCTCTCTCTCTCTCTCTCCTTCATCAACACCGGATTTTGTCACGGGGGAAGTCGTCACAAGGGACTCTTACCAATACATAACTACTCACAACATACCACGCATTATGTCTAAAACGTGACCACAGACTAACAGCAATCACCATTTCTGCAGAGTGCCACGTCACTGGTGGCAGAATGCTTCACACTCACAGAAGTATCCATCGACTGCAGCGAAACGTGGCCTATCTTCGAACAGAGCCTTAGAACAAGTGACGCTGTTGTTGGTCATGGTACACGGTTCTTTCTACACTGGCCATGTAGAACGTTCAATCGGCAATTTCCTGCTGTTGCGATGGTTCACTGTTCATGGAAGACAAACGAATCTGCACTCAAGCCTTCAAGGAGGCGACGTTGCCAGACATGGCAGGCCGCCACCAGGATGTCCCACACTTCATACATCGAGTCCTGCTGCAGAGCTCAAGACTGAGGACCCGATAGGATCTTCCAGAGCGTCATAGCTGTACTCGCCCTTTGGCCTCGCGTCACTAGAGCCGGGATTGAGGCACAGGCGAAGGGAAGTTAGGGTCCTCTTTTTTACGACGTGTCAGAGAAGGGGAGAGAGGGAGAGAGAAAGAGAGAGAGAGAGAGAGAGAGAGAGAGAGAGAGGGGGGGGAGAAGGAGAGAGAGAGAGAGAGAGAGAGAGACAGAGAGAGAGAGAGAGAGAGAGAGAGAGAGAGAGAGAGGTGGGGTGGGGAGAGAGAGAGACATACGACAGACAGACAGACAGACAGACAGACAGACAGACAGACAGACAGACAGACAGACAGACAGACAGACAGACAGACAGACAGACAGACAGATAGGCTGACAGACAGGCAGATAGACAGACACAAAGACACAAAGACACAAAGACACAGCCAGACAGACAAACAGACACAAAGACACACAGACAGACAGACACAAAGACGGACACAAAGACGGACACAAAGACAGACACAAAGACGTACACAAAGACAGACACAAAGACGTACACAAAGACAGACACAAAGACGGACGGACAGACAGACAGACAGACACTCAGACAGACAGACAGACAGACAGACCAGACAGACAGACAGACAGATAGGCGGATGGGAGGGCGGACGGACGCAACGAATAAAAGTAAACAGTGTTTTCTCAAAGCAAAACGCACTACTACTCCTGTAGCATATGCGAATCATCTTTTAGGGACTAACTTCCTGACCGAGTGATTCAACGTCACATCAGAAGTCGTGGCCTCGACCACGCAAAGGATGCCTGTCTGTCTTGGCCTTGTCTGAGTCTGGGCGTCCAACTGCCTTCACTCAGACTTGCCACACACCACTTCACACGGAGAGAAAGAGACTGGCCGGGCGGGCAGTGAGCAAAGCGTGTGGGCGCCCCTGATGAGTCAGTGCGTGGAGTCAAAGCGTGAAGAGAGCAGAGAGGGACACACCTTCCTGTCAGGGAGTCGCACCTCGCCCAGGACCGAGGAGAAAGGCCGGGGCCCCAGACTGGCGTCGTGGAAGGTCTGGCTTCCATCGCCATCGGTGCGTGGAGAGGGCGGGCTGGCCAGGTGAGTGGGTGCAGGTAAATGCAAGGCTACCTGTGCGTGCTGACACCTGGCCGCGGACGCCGTTCCCCACGACTCGCGCCTTGCCCTCCGTCCGCACCAGGCGACTCGGCCAGAGGGTGCTGTCAGCACGATGGCTTCCGTGTCCCCAACAGCCACTTGCCAGCCTGCCCGCTCCTCCCGAGTGTTCGCCCCTGAATGGCGTGGCGGCCCCTGGCTGGTGACGGAGTGGTGCCAGTCCCGTGACCAGACTGTGCACAACGCCAACCTTCCCCACGGCCCTCCACCACAAAGCCAGCATCCCCACGGCCCTCCAGCCCGCCCTCAAGTGGCTATGTACACTCTGCCCAGACTCCCTGACTCCAGCCACGAGTCATTGTCAGGCTCCGGACTTAACCTGACTCCAGTCTTGGTATAATTCCAGATTTCATATCACTCCACATTTGGGTCGACCCCAGACTTTATCTAACTTCACATTTAGGACGACTTCAGGCTTCACCTGACTCCACACTTGGGACGACTTCAGACTTCACCTGACTCCACATTTGGGTCGACCCCAGACTTTATCTGACTCTACATTTAGGACGACTTCAGACTTCACCTGTCTTCACACTTGGAACGACTCCAGGTTTCACCTGACACCACAGTTGGCATGACTTCAGTCCTCTTCCTGGATCTGCAGTCTTGGTCACTCTAGTCTTGACTCCAGGCAGTCCAAATAACTTTGCTTGGCAAAACATGTTTCCAGGCGTGACTCACTAGCGTGTTTCTGGACAGAAGTTGTTTTTGTGTTTTTTTTTTGCTCTGGACGCCTGCAATCCAGGGCGCATACACGCTCGCACGCAAGCACACGCTCGCGCAAGCACGCACGCGCACACACACACACAGGAAAGTGCGCACGAACGCACAAGCACACACACACACACCAGACCCAGACATCACAGATGCCGTGGCTGAAAAACCTTTCCGGTGAGGGAAACATTTCCACGCCTCTCATGATCCGTGGCCGTGTGATTTGCTTAGGGAAGAGTTTACTCTTGAAACTGTTGTTTTGTCGTCTCCAAACAAAGCCAGGACCAAGTCACAGGGCGGAACGGGCAGGCGACGCATGTTGCAGGCAGGAGGGGAGGCACGGGGAGGAGGAGTGGGGACTGGAGCCATTGTTCAGGCAGGCCTCGCTCTGTTGGCACAGGGCTGGAACCTTCTCTTCCTCTCCGTCACTCACGTCGCCAATGTCCCGTCTTGGTGTTCAAACTCATGAACCTGACTGACTGACTGACTGACTGACTGACTGACTGATTGACTGACTGATTAATTGGCTTGCCGATTAACTGGCTGATTGCCTGAGAGCTCGGTTGACTGCCTGCTAGACTGACCGAGATCCCAATTATTTGACTGACTGACTGATTGACCGAGATTCTGACTGTCTGACTGATTGACCGAGATTCTGACTGACTGACTGACTGACTGACTGAATGACACAACCATTTCCTGTTGGCGTCTGAGTGCATGCACGTGCTGCCCGCGAACGTTGCTGGCACTGCTCGTGTTGCGTAAGGCGCTGCAGTCGGCAGGCATGGAAACTCGAAACACGAGTTCAACTGTTCGAGTTCCGCCAAGGCAGCGAGGAGGGAGGGGTGCGGGGCCACGTGGAGGCAGTTAGAGCCAGGGTGGAGGCAGGCAGGGAGGCAGGGGGAGGGAACCCAGCAGCTGCCGTGGCCCTCAGCCTAACGAGCTAATCACCGCTGCCAGCCAGCCACAGGTGTCAGACTGCGGCAGCATGGCGGACTGCAGGTATCCCAGCCCCTACTGTCTCCCCCACCCCCAGAGCTCCACTTCCCACCCCATCCCCACCCGCAGCAGACCAATAAACACTGGCAACCCGGCACCGCATTGCCGGACTCTCGGCGTGGGAGAGCTACGAGTGACGAGGCAATTAGCGGCCAGTGCTCTCCCCTGCCGGCGGGCTTTACGTGGCTTACCTCCCCTGTGTGGCTTACCTCCCCTAACTGTGGGCAACGTCACTTCCAGGGCTTGAGTTTCGTGATGATCTTCATCTGGAGAGAGACAGCCTGGCATTTTTGAGGTTCCCACCCTCGTCTCATCCGGGGCTTTGGTATTGCGTAGCTGGAATGCGTGGAGTGCGTGAATCCCCGCAGTGGCGATGTGTGGTCCCTGCTTCTAACTCCCCCCCCCCCCCCTTATCCCCCCTTACTCCTTTCCCATGTCCCATTCTACCACCCCCCAGATCACCTCGTGCATCCACCCCACTCCAGCCCCCTCAACCCCCCACAGCGGTGTGGGGCAACTGCAGCCCATGCATCTTGTGCTGCCAGTGTGCAAATCGTGGTGCCTGTGTGTAAACGGTGTTGCGTGTGTGCAAATAGCTGTGTCTGTGTGTAAACGGTTTTGCGTGTGTGCAAATAGTTGTGCCTGTGTATAAACGGTGTTGCGTGTGTGCAAATAGTTGTGTCTGTGTGTAAGCGGTGTTGGTGTGTGCAAATAGTTGTGCCTGTGTGTAAGTGGTGTTGGTGTGTGCAAAGCGTTGTGCCTGTGTGTAAACGGTTTTGCGCGTGTGCAAATAGTTGTGTCTGTGTGTAAATGGTGTTGGTGCGTGCAAATCGTTGTGCCTGTGTGTAAATGGTGTTGGTGTGTGCAAATCAAACTTCGTGTGCGTAAAGGTTGCTGCATGTGTGCAATTCAAGCGTCGTTTGTATATATGGTACTGCGTGTGTGTAAATTGTGCTACTTGTGTATACATCGTGCTGAGTGTGTGCCAAGTGCGGATCATGCTGCAAGCGTGAACCGTGCTGCACGTGCAGACTGCGTCCATACACACGTGCACTAGAGGTGCTGGCGGTGACGCAACGGGCATCAACATTAGCGTACAGCACATGACTGAAAAACGCACGATGCAAAAGACAGTCCAAATATTTGCACACACATGATCGTTCGACAGCCGTACATAGTGAAAGCAACAGAATGTGACAAACAGACCCGTCAACTGATTCCCTACGGACAGCAACATTACTGAACATCCACTGCATGAAAAACACCAGACTGAAAAGACCAGTCAAACATATGTTGGACACAATGCTATGAAGCAGCTGACACGCACAGCAACACACATGAACAAAGCACAGTCAACATATTTGACCAGGTTTGAAAGCATGATGAAAGCAGATGCAAAAGACCCAGTCCAAATAGTTTCGCACACCATGTTGACAGCAAGTACA
>JAWQFJ010018698.1:0-2500 GCA_034096865.1 Theodoxus fluviatilis
ACAGACACATGGATAAGACAGACAGCACAGACACACAAAATGCAAGGAATTTTCTTTTCCAGACAAAGAAGAAGAAGAGGAGAAGAGGGAGACAGAGTAACAAGAGAACAGACAGACCACAGAATTTGAGAGAGACGAGCACGAGATGAGACGAGAGACCCATCTCAGACAGAGAGAGCACCCAGAGGGAAGGACAGACGAGACAAACAGTGACAGATCAGACTAGACAGGACAGCACACGTCAGACAGACATGACATACATACAGTGATTATGACAGAGCAGACAGAAAATTGAATAACAGGACAGGCAGCACAGCATCTGGTCCAAACCGATCGAAGAATCTAACACGCAAGGCCTGCTTCTCAGCCTGGTTTATTTAACGGTGCTGTCATCAAGAATGCAGTAGAGCCATCAGATACATTACCCCTGCATGGAGGGGTACACAGACTGCGAAAGCCAAACGATCACCATCGCCCTTACAGAGCTGCACCATCCGGGTGAGTTACAAAATAAATGTCATGACAAGAAAGCGCCAAGCAAGGCGCACAGTCTCGTTGACCTGCGTAAATGTGGCGCAGTTAGCACAAACAACGCGCGATGAGCGCCTAACTCATAAATAGGTGATGTTCCAAATCTACTGTAATATATGTCCTACCTCTCTAACTCTCTGTGTCTGTCATGTCGTGTACTCGAGCCTGTACTCAATCTCTCTCTGAATAGTACTAATTGTCTCTTCTACTCTGTACTCAAGTCTCTACTCCCTGTCTCTCTCTACCTCTAACTACTCTCTCTATCTCTATCTCTACACACAAACACACACACACACACTACAGCCACACACATACGACCACACAGAGCACACACATCTAAAATACATGCGCGACGCCAACACACAGCTAATGCGCCACGTTAATTGCCATATGACACACACGCACGGTACACACACACAAACCACCCACGCTACGTCCCGCCCCCACACACACACCGCACACACGCCACGCACGACACACACACACACACATCACACACACACACACACCCTCATCCACACATCGCAGACCTTAGAAGAGAATGCATGTAGCATCCAGACGAGGTTGCGATAAGTATTTGTCCTTTCCGGCAGGCGAAATCAGACTCTCCAACAACCAATGATGACCCATTGCACCCTTGTGCAACACCAACCAAATCCACAGGCGAGCTGATCCAGAAGGTTGGCCCATGTAGAAGGGAGCGAGTAGGCTGTCGCTGAATTTTGCTGAGCGAGAGAGTTTCGATGAATGCGCGGCGGCGAGACGAGAACGGAGAGAGTGCGGCCGCCGGGCACGGAAGAAGGGAGGAGGCGGGTATGAGTTGTTTATGTCGGCTGAATGTAGGAGATGCGTGGAATGGACGTCGGGAGAGGTATGGCCAGGGAAGGGTGCGGTTCGTGTTCGTGAATGTGGAGAGAAATGCGGCCTGCCAAGAGGATGACACGCAGCTCCGAGAGAGTGGCTATGCGAAAGGAGACTAGGAGGAAGAGGCGAAAGAGGGAGAGATGACGACTAGCCATCCATACCGAGAGATAGCATTGGGTGCCCGCATCACACGACCACATTCTGCACTCCACTGAAAAGTGTCACTTTTTTTGACGGCGGCCATCTTAGCGCAAGTTAATCAAGCCTCAACAAGATAGCAAGTGTTCGCTGAGCCAAGATGAGAAAATCATTGACTCTTGCCCCCTCTTCCAGGTCCGGTGGGATGCCACCCTTGTCCGGAACCATCTGTTTTGCAGATCGAGTTAGAAGTCGAGTGCCGAACAAATGATAACACTAAGGGCGTTTTATCAGTACGGAGAATTAGAGAAGGTGGTGCGCATTGTTGCCAACCGAGCGTTATAATTCAGGCGAAAATTGATATCCCTCGTCCTGAGTACTGTTAAGGCGCACAATCAAACACCCGCCTGTGACAACTAACACACCCCTACCTTCCCGCGTCGGCTTTTCAGTGTCCGGTTGTCTTCACAAACTACCCTTATCCGTACTGAATGACGAGGTAAGACGAAGTGTCGGCGATGGCTCCACGCTGGACCAGTAGGGGCAAATCGCCGTGGACCTGCCTCCACCACCAAAAATTCTATAAACATAGGTAGATACGTGTCCAAATATATAATCTAGGAGACATCATCGAAATATACGTTATGTTAGGCTACTATAAATCACTTAGCATGTCATGAACCTTATATACCCTCATTAGAGCATCGACTATCCGTCGTAAGCTTCTATTACGTCCTACATTTGGCGTAACTCAGCTGCTCTCAGTGATTCTTACTTGATAACTCTGTCGCCTAATCATCTTGGAATGACTCAATCTCAACCACAAGCTACATGTAGTATTATTTTATTGTGTTGCTCCGTTCAACCCTATTTGCTCACACCACAAATCGAACATCTCGCGCTGGTCTCGAAAGTAAAGAGTACTATATGGAGTATACTTTTATATCGGCATGCCCACTGTCTCTCT